>SJYW01020735.1:213110-273096 GCA_006410735.1 Raphicerus campestris | reverse complement strand
AAAAAAAAAAAATAGAGGAAGACAATGGAATGGGAAAGACTAGAGATTTCTTCAAGAAAATTGAAGATATCAAGGGAACATTTCATGCAAGGATGGGATGGGTACAAAAAAGGACAGAAATGGTAAGATCTAACAGAAACAGAAGAGATTAAGTAGAGGTGGTAAGAATACACAAGAAAAACTGTACAAGAAAGGTCCTAATGAAGTGGATAGCCATGATGCTGTGGTCACTCACCTACAGCCAGACAACATGGAGTGTGAACTCAAGTGGGCCTAAGGAAGCATTACTAGGAACAAGGCTGCTAGTGAAGATGACAGAATTCCAGCTGAGCTATTTCAAATCCTAAAAGATGATGCTGTTAAAGTGCTGCACTCAATGTATCAGCAGATTTAGAAAACTCAGTAGTGGCTACAGGATTGGAAAAGGTCTGTTTACATTCCAATCCCAAAGAAGGGCAGTGCCAAAGAACGTCCAAACTACCACACAATGGTGCTTATTTCACATGCTAGCAAAGTAATGCTCAAAATTCTTCAAACTAGGCTTCAGCAGTATGTGAACCGAGAACTTCCAGATGGGCAAGCTGGATTTAGGAAAGACAGAGGAACCAGAGATCAAATTGCCAACATTCACTGGATCATGGAGAAAGCAAGGGGGATTCCAGAGAAACATCTACTTCTGTTTTATTGACTACACTAAAGCCTTTGAATGTGCATATCACAACAAACTGTGGAAAAATTATAAAGAGATGGGAATACTATCTTATCTGTTTCCTGAGAAACCTGTATACAGGTCAAGAAACAACAGTTAGAACTGGACATAGAACAACTGATTTGTTCCACACTGGAGAAAGGAGTACCTCAAGGTGGTACACTGTCATCCTGTTTATTTAATCTATATACAGAGTACCTCCTGCAAAATGCTGGGCTGGATGAATCACAAGCAGGAATCAAGATTGCTGGGAGAAATATCAACAGCCTCAGATATGTAGATGATACCACTTTAACGGTAGAAAGTGAAGAGGAGCTAAAGAGCTGCTTGATGAGGGCAAAAGAGGGGAGTGAAAAATCAGGCTTAAAACTCAACATTCAGAAAACTAAGATTGTGGCATCTGATACCATCACTTCATGGCAAACAGAAAGGGGCAAAAGTGAAAGCAATGACCGATTGTCTTTTCTTGGGCTCCAAAATCACTGCAGATAGTGACCATAGCCATGCAACTAAAAGATTCTTACTCCTTAGAAGGAAAGCTATTGTCAACCTAGGCAGCATATTAAAAAGCAGAGACATCACTTTGCTGACAAAGGTCCATAAGGTCAAAGCTATGGTTTTCCCACTAGTCATGTACAGATGTGAGAATTGGATCCACTGAGCACTGAAGAACTGGTGCTTTTGAACTGTGGTGCTGGAGAAGACTCTTGAGAGTACCTTGGACTGCAAAGAGAAAAACTAGTCAATCCTAAAAGAAATCAACCCTGAATAACCCTTGGAAGGACTGATACTAAAGCTTCAATACTTTGGCCACCTGATGCAAAGAGCCAACTCATGGAAAAGATCCTTACACTGGAAAAGTTTGAAGGCAAAAGGAGAAGGGGGAGGTATAGGATGAGATGATTAGGTATTAATAACCTCACTGACTCAATGGACATGACTTTTAGCAAACTCTGGAAGATAGTGTAGGACAGAGGAGCCTGATGTGCTGCAGTCCATGGAGTCAAAAGGAATCAGACACAACTGATTCCTTGACTGAACAATGACAACCATATTGATCATAATATTTACAAGTATTTTCTCCTGTTCAGTAGGTCATCTTTTCATTTTTTCAATGGTTTCCTTTGCTAGACAACAGCTTTAAGTTTAAATAGGTCCCATTTGTTTATTTTTCCTTTCATTTCCTTTACTTTAGGAGATAAGTTAAAAAAAAAAAAAAGCTGTGATTTATGTCAAAGAGTGTTCTTTGATGTTTTTCCTCTAGAAACTTTATAGTATCCAGTCTCAATGTAAGTCTCTAATTCTTTCTGACTTTATTTTTTTACATGGTGTTAGAATATGTTCTAATTTTACTCTTTTACATGTAACTGTCTAATTTTCCCAACACCACTTACTGAAGAGACTGTATTTTCTCCATTGTATATATATTCTTGTCTCCTTTGTCATAAACCAAATAATAAAACATATGCATTTATTTCTGGGCTTTCTATTCTGTTCTGTTGACCTGTATGTCTGTTTTTGTGTCAGTACCATATGGTTTTGAAGGGCTGTAGCTTTGAGGCATAGTCTGAAGTAAGGGAGCATGTTTCTTTCAGCACCGTTCTTTCTCAAGATTGTTTTGTCTATTTGGTATTTTGTGTTTCCATAAAAATTTAAAAACTATTTTGTTCTAGTTTCATGGAAAATGTCATTGTATCTTGATTAGGATTGCACTGAATCTGTAGACTGAGGAATATAGTTATTTTAGCAATATTAATTCTTCCAGTGCACAGACTTGGTGTATCTTTCCATGTGTCTGGGCCATCTTTAATTTCATTCATCAGTGAATAGTTTTCCAAGTTTTCCATAGTTTTCCAAGTACAGCATTCTTTATGATGTGATTGTAAATGGAATCATTCCTTTTTCTCTCTGGTATTTTGTTGTTAATATACAGAAACACAATAGATTTCTAAATATTAATTTTGTACCTGAAAATTTGACCAAATTGTCATTTTGGGGTGGCACTGTTTCCATATATAACACTATGTCATCAGTCAGTAGTGATCGTTTTACTTCTTCCTCTCCAGTCTGGTTTTATTTTATTTCTTCTTGTTGTCTGACTGCTACGGCTAGGGATTCCACTAATGTGGATTTCAAGTGGTGCAAGACGATGTTCTTGTCTTGTTCCTAATCTTGGGAGAAATGCTTCCAGCTCTTCTCCCTTCAACCTACACTTATTAAAAAAAAAAAAAAAAAAACTTTTCTAGGAAATACTTGGTCAGAGGAACTGTAATCATTTAATATATATTAAGCAATTTCTACAAATGTCACTGTGTGGACAACAAGGAAGACTATTTTGAAAACTATGACATATTATATTCATTGAAGATGGTATATAACTGAAACTGTTATGTGTGATCACTCTCTCCAAGAAAAACCAATTTACACATGTGGGTTGAAAATCAATCTTATTACAAGAAGTGAGATTATAGAGTAAAGCACATTTTATGTGCTCAAGAACTGCCATTCTAGCATTAGAGTGATAACAGATAAGAAATGGTTGTATTATATGTCATGCTGGTAATCAAGCAGCTATCATTTATTTGGTGCTTATTTACACACCAGGTTACTTCATCTTCACACCAACTTTGTAACAAGACAATTTAATTTTACACATAAGGGAAATGATGACTGAAAGACTTACCAAACTTATAGAAACTAGGTAAAGGGAGAATTGGTATTCAAATCAATAGTTGTCGGTATTGCTGCTTTTAGTTTAAAAGACACTTTTAAGTGCAATATAATATTGATAAATAAGTCCTTAGAGATTTTTAACACTTTTAAGTGCAACACAATACTGATAAATAAGTCCTTAGAGATTTTTAACTGAAGCAATCAGGAGATATTACATGGCAGGTGGTATTTAAGGAGAGACTCGGAGAACTAATAATCTGTGTGTGCGTGTTAGTTGCTGAGTCATGTCAGACTCTTTGCAACCCCATGCACTGTAGCTGGTCAGGCTCCTCTGTCCATGGGATTCTCCAGGCAAGAATACTGGAGTGGGAAGTCATTCTCTTCTCTAGGGGATATTCCTGACCCAGGGATGAAAACAAGGTCTTTTGCATGGCAGGCAGAATCTTTACCATCTGAGCCACCAGGGAAGCCCCTAATAACATCTGGAAAGAATTATTTGGAAAGAGAGCCAAAAAGAGCCAAAGGAATACCTGTCAAGCTACCAGTGGTATTTTTCACAGAACTAGAACAAATAATTTCAAGATTTGTATGGATATACAAAAAACCTCAAATAGCCAAAGCAATCTTGAGAAAGAAGAATGGAACTGGAGGAATCAACCTGCCTGACTTCAGGCNCACAAACTCTGAAAATGGAAGAGATTTTTCCTGTCTTATTCAATGAAGACAGCATTACCCTAAAATAAAAACATAATACAGAAATGTAAAAATTAGTATTTCTCAGGAACATAGGCATAAAATCTTCAATTAAATTTTAGGAAATCAAATCCAACCAAATACAAGAGGGTGATCTAGCATGACCAGCCTTTTGAATGGGGTTTGTCTCAGGAATCAAGGTGGGTTTAACATTCAAAAACCAGTCAATGTAATTCACCATATTAGGAGAATAAAGAGGAAGAAGCCATATGATTATTTAAAATGTGTGTGCAGAGTAGTACCAACCCCTATCAAAAAAATCTCTCAGCCAGACATACATTGGAGGAATTTCCTTTATGTGATGAAGCAAATATACAAAAAGCCCAGCTAGCAGCATATTGAACACTTTTCCTGTACGATCTGGGACCTGGAAAGCATGTCCATTGTTCTCCATTAGTATTTGATATTTTACTAGGTGTAAGAAAAAAACATAAAGGTAATAAAATACAGATTTAAAAGATTTTTAAAACTCTCTTTATTCACAGAAGTCACGAATGTGTATGTAGAAAATAATGGGAAATCTACAAAGATACTACCAGAAGTGCAGAGTGATTTTAACAAGTTTCCAGCATACAGAAATCAATATATTGTCGGGAGCCACATTAGGCATTACTGACAAAATGGAGGCACGGCCCTAAACCCCCTCCCTTTTTTCCATAGGCACGGACCAGGAATAAAGGAGTTCGGCTTTGTGATTCTGACTTGTTTTTTCCTTTCCTCGCCTGAGTTAACTGAAGAGAATATTAAGGTGCTTATTGTTTTTGACAGGAGCATGAGAAGGCATAAAGCCTTCTGCAGCTGTGCTCAAAGAATAATTCATAAAGTTAATCATTGACATTTGTTCAAGGACTTTTACAAAAGAGTGCTCCAGGGTGAGTACAGAGGCTGCAGCTTGAGACCATGGGAGGGATTCCTATCTGAAGCCTATTTGTGAGGAAAGTGTTATGGCAAAGGAGTTTGCTGAATTTAGGGCTTAGGAACAAATAAAATAGTTAGAANAGTGCTCCAGGGTGAGTACAGAGGCTGCAGCTTGAGACCATGGGAGGGATTCCTATCTGAAGCCTATTTATGAGGAAAGTGTTATGGCAAAGGAGTTTGCTGAATTTAGGGCTTAGGAACAAATAAAATAGTTAGAAGCTAAAGATTTAAGGGATGCTGTAATGTTAGCATATTCTACTATAGTTTATAGAGATTAGGGACTTTAGTGATATTTATAGCTAGAAGCCCTTTCTTAGTGATAGTGACCTTAGGATACCAGGGGCAAACAGGACTTAGAAAGATAAGAATTTAACTGAGGAATGTGCTATGCAGGCCAGACATTAGCATGAATTACAGTGTATTCACAAGAACACAGGAGAAAAAGTAGATACGAGAATCGCTGAGGAAGGAACTCCTTTTGAGGGGCAACAATGATTTCTGGAGAAAGATAAATCTGGGTCTATGGGAACTAAAAATATCAAACCTCTGACCTAATGCTTTTGTAAAAGTATAAAAGAGAATCATAAGCTTGAAATAAAGAGACAGTCCAAAAAAANTGATGGCCATTCCTACAAGTGTGAGGTGATAACTCTTGTGGTCTTGATTGCATTTCCCTGATAATTAGCAATGTTGAGCATCTTTTCCTGAAGCCTCTTACTTTTGGATCCTGAGTGCAAGGTGAGCACCATCACGACCTTGTCTCCTTAAATTTCTGGACGTATGCACCTGCTTGTCTCAGCCTGGTCCAGGCACTGCTTGGCACTGTCTGATGTGAACTAGGCCATTTCCCTTGAAGAAGATCACTCACCACTTGTTTATTTTTGCAGATGAGGAAGGCAACGCTGTGTGAACCTGGCTAAGTCTAGGAGGGTGGCAGGGATAGCATGTCCCTGGAAGCTGAGCCCCTCGGTGTTGTGCCAGGGCCTGGTGTCTGCTTGATTCCTGGTTCTTCTTGGAACTGAAGGCTGAAATAAATTTAGTCTGCTTATTGCTGTGGTCAGGTTGAGTGAGTGTTTCAGGACAGGTGGAAATAGTCCCCCATTCTTTCTGTGTGCTTTGTTCCAATAGCGCCTTTGCCATCTTGCCTGGAGCATTTAAGGGAATGCAAACAAAACTGGTAATTGTTTTTGTTCAGTTTCCTGTAGCCTGGGGTTCCCTTCTCCTGTTGGATNAGTCCCCCATTCTTTCTGTGTGCTTTGTTCCAATAGCGCCTTTGCCATCTTGCCTGGAGCATTTAAGGGAATGCAAACAAAACTGGTAATTGTTTTTGTTCAGTTTCCTGTAGCCTGGGGTTCCCTTCTCCTGTTGGATGAGGTCTAGTCTAAGGATTATCCAGTCTTAGCATCAACCCCCAGGAGTCTTTCAAGTCCAAATCATCAGTTCTCAATGCCAGGTCTAAGAGTAAGTGACCGTAGAGCGTTTAAGGATTTTTCAGGATAACTGAGCAAAATCCTTTATTTTACAGATGAGAAAGCTGAGATCTACAGAAGGGGACTGACTAAGCAAGATATCAGGGCTACATAGATACTGGAAAAAGAGGAGTTGGCAACTATGTTTAGACACAGGCCATGTTCTCTCTCCCACACTAGGCTGAGTCAGAGCACATGGCCAGGTGGTTTCTTAAGGGATCTATTTGGCTTTCTTGTATGCTGAGGCTCTTGCAAAAGGACACACTCAGTGCCTCCTTGGTAGGTCCCAGATCCACATGGGAGGCACTTCTGAAATACAGTGAAGCATGTTGATGTTCAGCTTCCCCCTCCAGCTGTCACTAAACAGGTGGTTTCTTCTCAAGAACCAGTGAATGTATTATATTCTTTAAAAAAAATTTAAAAGAATCGCTCTGGAGTATTGCCTTAGAGTCTTGCAACTAGAAACTCAGCCTTGTGCTAGAGCCAGGGATTTGAACCCTGTTATAGACATGGAATCTATAACCCTGATGGAATTGCATGAGTAGCTTCATTAGTTTTGCAGGTTGGGGTTCTGTATGGTTAATTTTATATGTCAACTTGACTGAGCTAAAGGGTACCCAGACAGCTGGTAAAGCATATTCTCTGAGTGTGTCTACGAGGGAGTCTNGAAGTGTGGTGTTGGAGAAGACTCTTGAGAGTCCCTTGGACTGCAAGGAGATCCAACCAGTCCATTCTGAAGGAGATCAGCCCTGGGATTTCTTTGGAAGGAATGATGCTAAAGCTGAAGCTCCAGTACTTTGGCCACCTCATGCAAAAAGTTGACTCACTGGAAAAGACTCTGATGCTGGGAGGGATTGGGGGCAGGAGGAGAAGGGGACGACAGAGGATGAGATGGCTGGATGGCATCACTGAGTCAATGGATGTGAGTCTGAGTGAACTCTGGGTGTTAGTGATGGACAGAGAGGCCTGGCGTGCTGCGATTCATGGGGTCGCAAAGAGTCGGACATGACTGAGCGATTGAATTGAACTTGAGAAATCTCCATACTGTTTTCCTTGTGGTGCCACCAATTTATATTCCCACCAATGTGCACAAGGGTATCCTTTTCTCCACATCCTAGCCAACATTTGTTACTTGTAGGCTTTTTGATGATGGCCATTCCTACAAGTGTGAGGTGATAACTCTTGTGGTCTTGATTGCATTTCCCTGATAATTAGCAATGTTGAGCATCTTTTCCTGAAGCCTCTTACTTTTGGATCCTGAGTGCAAGGTGAGCACCATCACGACCTTGTCTCCTTAAATTTCTGGACGTATGCACCTGCTTGTCTCAGCCTGGTCCAGGCACTGCTTGGCACTGTCTGATGTGAACTAGGCCATTTCCCTTGAAGAAGATCACTCACCACTTGTTTATTTTTGCAGATGAGGAAGGCAACGCTGTGTGAACCTGGCTAAGTCTAGGAGGGTGGCAGGGATAGCATGTCCCTGGAAGCTCAGCCCCTCGGTGTTGTGCCAGGGCCTGGTGTCTGCTTGATTCCTGGTTCTTCTTGGAACTGAAGGCTGAAATAAATTTAGTCTGCTTATTGCTGTGGTCAGGTTGAGTGAGTGTTTCAGGACAGGTGGAAATAGTCCCCCATTCTTTCTGTGTGCTTTGTTCCAATAGCGCCTTTGCCATCTTGCCTGGAGCATTTAAGGGAATGCAAACAAAACTGGTAATTGTTTTTGTTCAGTTTCCTGTAGCCTGGGGTTCCCTTCTCCTGTTGGATGAGGTCTAGTCTAAGGATTATCCAGTCTTAGCATCAACCCCCAGGAGTCTTTCAAGTCCAAATCATCAGTTCTCAATGCCAGGTCTAAGAGTAAGTGACCGTAGAGCGTTTAAGGATTTTTCAGGATAACTGAGCAAAATCCTTTATTTTACAGATGAGAAAGCTGAGATCTACAGAAGGGGACTGACTAAGCAAGATATCAGGGCTACATAGATACTGGAAAAAGAGGAGTTGGCAACTATGTTTAGACACAGGCCATGTTCTCTCTCCCACACTAGGCTGAGTCAGAGCACATGGCCAGGTGGTTTCTTAAGGGATCTATTTGGCTTTCTTGTATGCTGAGGCTCTTGCAAAAGGACACACTCAGTGCCTCCTTGGTAGGTCCCAGATCCACATGGGAGGCACTTCTGAAATACAGTGAAGCATGTTGATGTTCAGCTTCCCCCTCCAGCTGTCACTAAACAGGTGGTTTCTTCTCAAGAACCAGTGAATGTATTATATTCTTTAAAAAAAATTTAAAAGAATCGCTCTGGAGTATTGCCTTAGAGTCTTGCAACTAGAAACTCAGCCTTGTGCTAGAGCCAGGGATTTGAACCCTGTTATAGACATGGAATCTATAACCCTGATGGAATTGCATGAGTAGCTTCATTAGTTTTGCAGGTTGGGGTTCTGTATGGTTAATTTTATATGTCAACTTGACTGAGCTAAAGGGTACCCAGACAGCTGGTAAAGCATATTCTCTGAGTGTGTCTACGAGGGAGTCTCTGGACAAGGTTAGCACTGAATCTGCAGACTGAGTGAAAGTGGGTGTCATCTAATGCACTAAGGTCTGAATAGAACAAACGGACAGATTGTGGGATTCAGCCTCCATGGTTGCATGAGCCAACCCCTCCTAATAAATCTCTTTTTTCATATCTAGTTTGCCTGCAATGTGGATGACCCAGCTTTGATCCCTAGGTTGGGAAGATCTCCTGGAGAAGGAAACAACAACACACTCCAGTATTCTTACCTGGAACATCCCATGAAGGAAAGAACCTGGAGGGCTACAGTCTATGGGGTTGCTAAGAGTCAGACCCGACTGAGCAACTAACACACACGTACAGTAAATATCTATATATGTCCTCTGGTTCTGTTTCTCTGGAGAACCCTATTACAGGTTCTTTATTTCATCATCACCATATCTTTCCTCTTCACCAGCATGTGGTGGGAAGTGTGCCTTCACATGTGCGTGCGTATGGTGTGTTCTAAGTAGCTTCAGTTGCAGTAAACTGCAAGAATTTGATTGAGAAGTAACAGCTTCTCAAAGCTCCTTGTAATCTTATGGACTGTAGCCCACCAGGCTCCTCTGGCCATGGGATTCTCCAAGCAAGAATACAAGAATGGGTTGCCATGCCCTCTTCCAGGGGATCTTCCCCATCAGACGTGTTTCTTCTGTCCCCTGTATTGGCAGGCGGGTTCTTTACCACTAGTGCCACCTGCCTTCACATAGTAACACAGCAAAATCATGCCAGGAGTGGCAGGCAGAAGCAAATTATGTTAATTTGCCTTGTGGATGCTCCAGTCTAAGGAAAGTAAGATTCCCCTCCATGCTTCTAGCTTGGGGACTCAAAGTAAGAACTGTTGAACTTGGAATGGCACTCAAAGAGCATCTTGTGCTTTGGCCACCAAAGACTGTGGGAGGATGCACCTGGGGCACAGAGGACTGGAAAAAGGACAATCTGACAAGGGCTTTCTGATGCCCACCCAAGGTGACTGGCTCAGATAAATTTAAAGACAGCCAGTTGGGAAGAATATGGGAAGATTATGCACAACTTTGTGAAAGCTGAATGTGTTGGTGCACTTTGAGTAAGACAAGACTGAATGATCTGTCACCAGGAAAGCAGTATTTTATAGTAGTCTAGGAGTGTGGAGCACAAAACTGATCAGATCCAGACCCAATTCTGCCACTCACTAGAGAGGTAGCTTTGAGTAACTTATCTAGTATCAGTGTACCTTTGATTTCTTATCTGCTGAGGATAAAAGCTATAGCACCCACACCTTGTTTGGTACTTCTGCAGTTTAAGTGAGTCAAAGCAGTGTCTGGCATATAGCAAGCTAACAAATTGCTCAGTCCATCAGTCATGTCCAATTCTTTTGAGATCCCATGGACTGTAGCCTTCCAAGCTCCTCTGTCCATGGAATTCTCCAGACAAGAATAGGGCAGTGGGTTGCCATGTCCTCTTCTTGACCCAGGGATTGAACCCACATCTCTTACATCTCCTGCATTGGCAGGCAGGTTCTTTACTACTAGTGCCATCTGGGAAATTGCAAGTGACAATGACAAATATGCAGTGGTCCTGGAGAGAATGGTCTTCAGCTCTCTAAAACTGAGTCTCATCAAATACAACAATGTCCTTAGGGTTGGCACCTCAAGATTTTAGCTTAAATTGTGCCATTTTGTGCTTCAGTAAGGAAATATCGTTTACCATACTTAAGAATTAAATTTTTTTTTTGTTCTGAGTAGCAAAAGCATTAGAAAAGAGGCCTCTTGTATGAACCAAATGCCTCACTTTGTTTTTATAACCTGGATTCTCATGAAAGAAAGCACTTAGTTGGCAAGTTTAAAGTGCTTATTTCTAAAATAGTTGAAGTGTTACTTCTCAATCAAATTCTTGCAGTTTGCTGCAACTAACTAATTGGCAAGACATTTATATGCATCTTACTCTTGTTTTGGCCAGCACCCATGTGCTGTGGGCAGCTATGACTGTAGTACTGCCTCCTTAATGCTCCAGAGAACTTCTCCCCTTCCACCACTCCCCAGTCATCAACTGCGGATGCTGTTAAATTAAGTTTACCCTTTGGAAAACTTCAGAGGCCAGAAAACTTAACGTGCTCTTCCTTCCCTTTATTCAGGTGTGGAACCCAAGCTGCCAGGTTTTAGAAATCTAGAGCATTTCAGATCAGACCACCTGCTCTTTAAATGTCAAAACCAGCAGCAGTGTTTACAATTCTGTACAACAGATATTCTTTAGCAACATCAAAAGCAAATATCAGGGCATTATGTATCTACTATCAGGTGAGAAGCGTCAAAGACTAAAAACCAGGAGAGTAAATATTTGGCTGTTTTTGTACAAATAACATGAAAATCCTCTTTCTTTTCCACACTAAAGTTTTAAAATTGTTTTACTAATGCTGATAAAAATTAAATGATGCTTCCTTTGGTGTTTAGCTTAATTTCAAGACATATAATGAAACGAGTGTTCTGTAGTTTGTTTCTATATAACACATTCATTTCTCCCTCTTGCTTTAGTTCTGGGAAGAGTCATGATATTGCCAAAAATCAAGGAAATACATGTTTTTTTCCATTGCTGCCTCTGGTTTATTTATAACATTTATGTAATGTGTAATTATTATGCTATCTTGTTCATCATTATTTGACCTTTGAGAACTTTCAGATTTTATTTAGTGATTCTGTGCATCATATACATTGAGGAGAAGGACATCTAGGGCCAGAAATAGGATATATATCTAGAACATAGATCCAGTCTTTTGCAAGGATGTTTTTTATTTTTCCTTTCAGAAGTGAGTTTCAGTTTTCAATCACTTTTATTGGTTGTTAGGTAGTTGGGAATGTCTGTTTAATTTTCACATCTGTTGTTGTACTTGGCATTCCATTTGCCCCCATAATGCAATTAACTTTTCACCTGAATGTCTGAGCATTTGGTCAAAGGTTGCTGTTGGGCTGCACCCCCGCCCCCAGTCCTATAAGCTCTGTACTTGTCCAATCTCAAAATTGAAGAAAAAGCCCTGAGTCAGTGACAGAGACATCAATGGTTTGATGGATTGGGGTGTCTTTCTTGCCCAAAACAAGGTTGTGGCAATAGTCTTTGCTCTCAGAGAAAGAGGGAGATTACCAATTATAGGGGGTATTGAGGTTAAATTGGTTCATTAGTTGCCAGGGAAACCAGAAGAGGGCTGTGGCCTTTTGATGAGGTATCAGAATAGAGTTGGCAGAAAGTGAAAAAGAACTAAAGAACTTCCTGATGAAAGTGAAAGAGGAGAGTGAAAAAGTTGGCTTAAAGTTCAACATTCAGAAAACTAAGATTGTGGCATCTGGTCCCATCATTTCATGGCAAATAGATGGGGAAACAGTGGAAACAGTGGCTGACTTTATATTTTTGGGCTCCAAAATCACTGCAGATGGTGATTACAGCCATGAAATTAAAAGACACTTACTCTTTGGAAGAAAAGTTATGACCAATGTAGACAGCATATTGAAAAACAGAGGCATTACTTTGCCAACAAAGGTCTGTCTCGTCAAGGCTATGGTTTTTCCAGTAGTCATGTATGGATATGAGAGTTAGACTATAAAGAAAGCTGAGCATAGAAGAATTGATGCTTTTGAACTGTGGTGTTGGAGAAGACTCTTGAGAGTCCTTTGGACTGCAAGGAGATCCAAACAGTCCATCCTAAAGGAGATCAATCCTGGGTGCTCACTGGAAGGACTGATGTTGAAGCTGAAACTCCAATACTTTGGCCACCTCATGTGAAAAGCTGACTCATTGGAAAAGACCCTGCTACTGGGAAAGATTGAGGGCAGGAGGAGAAGGGGATGACAGAGGATGAGATGGTTGGAAGGACATGAGTTTGAGTAATCTCTGGGAGTTGGTGATGGACAGGGAGGCCTAGCATGCTGCAGTCCATAGGATCGCAAAGAGTCAGACACGACTGAGCGATTGAATTGAACTGAATAGAATAAAGATAGTTCTGATCTAAAGATTAGAACAATTGAGAGCTGGGGCCAGGCGCAAGTACAGAGGCTCTTACTGATTAGGCTCAATGATGAAGGCAGAAGATCAGTCAGATGAGTAGGGAGTAGGTAAGGCAGGTAGCGTTAGTGGTAAAAAAACTGCCTGACAATGCAGAAGACATAAGAGACACAGGTTCGATCCATGGGTTGGGAAGATCCCCTGGAGGATGTCATGGCAACTCATTCCATTATTCTTGCCTGCCGAATCCCATGGACAGGTGAGCCTGGTGGGCTACAGTCCATAGGGCTGGACATGACTGAAGCGATTTAGCACACAAGCATGCAAGGCAGGGACTGGTTGAGCAGGAGATGCATAGAGAGCAAGAAAACTGCCATCATGGGTGGTCTGATCATACTGTTGTCAACACCAGAGTCTGTGGCAGATATAATGATGTCCACAAACTAGCAGTTAGAGAATATTCCAGAAAATCTGACTTCTATAAACTTAAATAATCAGTAAGTTTACTGGGTTGTGAGCAGTCCACAGGCAGGGTGGGATTTAGGTTAGAGGATCCTATGTCCAACAGTGTCACCAAAAACAGGCTGTCTTAATCTGTTCTATCTGCCATTGAGAGAACTGGTATCTTGGAAGCTTTGCTTCCTCTCTTGTTGAGGCAGCTGGGCTAAATGCTACATCGTCCCTTTCCTCAGGGGACACACAGAGAAAAACCTCTTCAGTTGGGTAAGGTCAGATCAGACTAGAGACCCACTCTGGACCCAAAAATTATTGCTGGTAGAAGGCTGTGTGTTGTTTGTTTGGGCTATTTCATATTATAAAGACAATGGATTTCCACAATTGGTTTAAATCATTGTTCAAAGGTCTGTTTAGTCAAAGCTATGGTTTTTCCAGTAGTCATGTATGGATGTGAGAGTTGGACTATAAAGAAAGCTGAGCGCTGAAGAATTGATGCTTTTGAACTGTGGTGTTGGAGGAGACTCTTGAGAGTCCCTTGGACAGCAAGGAAATCCAACCAGCTCATCCTAAAGGAAATCAGTCCTGAATATTCATTGGAAGGACTGATGCTGAAACTGAAACTCCAATACTTTGGCCACCTGATGTGAAGAACTGACTCACTGGAAAAGACCCTGATGCTGGGAAAGATTGAAGATTACCTGGAGGAGAAGGGCATGACAGAGGATGAGATGGTTAGATGGCATCACTGACTCAATGGACATGAGTTTGAGTAAATTTTGGGAGTTGGTGATGGACAGGGAGGCCTGGTGTGCTGCAGTCCATGGGGCTGCAAAGAGTTGGACACAACTGAGTGACTGAACTGAACTGAAGTGATTATTTGAAGCTTGAGAGAGTGTCAGAATTACCTGGAGGGCTAGTTCAAACAATCTCTTGAAATCTACGCCTAAAGGATCTGATTCAGTAAGACTGAGTGGGAGCCAGCTAATACTTTGCATTCCTAACCCATTTTCTATGATGCTAACACTGCTGGCGTTTACCCACTTATTGAGAACAATTGGTTTGAACATATGTAGAATCCATCTCCAAAGAGAATTTCAATTCCTCAAACAAACCTTGCAGCTACAAAACAATCAGGCTTGGAATGGACTTTGGGCAGTCATAGTTGTCCCTCAGCTATCTTTTCAGCTATTTCCTTCTACCACTGATACCAAGCAGGACTGCGTAGGGCTCCGGGGCACAAAAGCCTTTCTGTGTTCCCCATTTTATTTTTTTAAAGAATTTTCCTTTCTTAAATAAAACGATTTATTACTTTTGGCTGCGCTGAGTCTCCGTTGCTGTGCACCGGCTTTTCTAGATGCTGTGCGTGCCTTCTCACTGTGGCCGCTTCTCTTCTTTGGGGGTGGAGGCTCTAGGGCACGCACAGTGCGGTAGTTGTGGTGCACCGGCCTAGTTTCCTTGAGGCATGTGGAATCTTCCTGGACGCGGGACTGAACCTGAGTCCATCCCCTGCATTGATGGGTGGATTCCTAACCACTGGATCATCAGGGAAGTCTTGTCCCCCATTTCACCCTCCACGACCTTCCCTGAGTTCCAACAGGCAGGTTTGAATAGCTGCTATTTAGGGAAGGGAGGGGACGCAGAGACAAGGGAGGAAGAGTCAAAAGAAACATTAGCGCAGCCTTGGGACAGGGTCCTGGTTTCCCCTCAAGGGATACACAGAACATTGTCTTTGAGCTTTTATGNTGTGGTACATATACACAATGGAGTATTACTCAGCCCTTAAAAAGAATAAATTTGAATCAGTTCTAATGAGATGGATGAAACTGGAGCTGATTATACAGAGTGAAGTAAGCCAGAAAGAAAAACACCAATACAGTATACTGACACATATATATGGAATTTAGAAAGATAGTAATGATGACCCTGTATGCGAGACAGCAAAAGAGACACAGATGTATAGAACAGACTTTTGGCCTCTGAGGGAGAGGGAGAGGGTGGGATGATTTGGGAGAATGGCATTGAAACATGTATACTATCATGTAAGAAACGAAGCACCAGTCTATGTTCGATACAGGATACTTGGGGCTGGTGCACGGGGATGATCCAGAGAGATGATATGGGGTGGGAGGTGGGAGGGGGGGTTCAGGATCGGGAGCTTGTATACACCCATGGTGGATCCATGTCAATGTATGGCAAAGCCAATACAGTATTGTAAAGTAAAATAAAATAAAAAGAGCCAAAGGAGAGAAAGGCACCCCAAACATGGAAAATAGTATAGAAAAATCATAGAAGCTGCAAACTGTACATTATCTTCCATGAAACAGTCAGTCCTTTGCCAAGCTGTGTGAGGGAAGCACCTGCAACAGTGCATATTGTACGAACCCTAAGGATATTTCTTATCCTTATCCTGTGCAGAAGCACAGGGGCAACAGATAAGGCAGTGAGACCATCATATCTGTAAAGGTCTAAATAAAGCCAATTTTATTTTCTTTCACATCTACTTCAATACAGATGAATCAGATCAACATAGGCTAACCAACCAGTCAAATAATGTATGGCAATATAACTGAAATATAATCCAGTCTCAATGGAAGTTTGTTTGGCACCCTCAAGAAGCAGTACTGTGGAATGATAAACACTGACAAGGTAAATTATTCAACAGACTTCATTTTGGTTGGACCATTTGTGAACTCCTGTTCTTGTCTTTAATAAGACACCTCTGATCTCTTACTCTCAAGCTAGTTTTGACCTTAAATTTAACTTTCTATTTATTGACCTCCCTAGATGTTAAACACTGATTTTCCTCCAGAATTTATTTCAATGTCTGATGCTCATTCATCCTTCCTGTTAGTAAATCCACATCTATTCTTGCTGCCAAAAACAAAGAAAAGAAGCATTTGGTGCCAAATTATTTTTTTATTAATATACCTAAAGTTTAGGCACACATTTTATTTTAGGGGTAGCAACTAAATGTGACTCAAAACTAATAAACCTGGTTACAAGTATAAAATAAAACCTGTCAAAGTTTTTAATAGGCATAAGCTGTCTCTCCAGATATTTTAAAATTTTTGTATTTTATCATCAGAACAAAACTGAAAAGATGTAACTTCTGCATGACCTATATTTTTCATTCCCCCTTAATCTTTCAATCTTCTGACTCGATTATAATTTTTATTCTCAATTTCTATATTTTTTCATGCCTAAGATGAATTCTTCAATCACATTTTGACATTTCTGTAATTAGAAGTTGCCTTGTTCTCACTGCACATTTTAACAGTTCTGTCTCCCCTTTCCCAAATCTGTCATTAGAATGATGGTTCATCAGATCATCAGTGTTGTTGCAGAATCTCAGAAATACAATATGATATTCTTTTAATTTTTCTTCCTTTTTTGTCAAATGGTATTTTGGGAAAAAAATGAATAGCAACAAAATACTGCTGAAAATAAGTTATAAAGTAAACAACTTAAATATATTCACCACAATCGAATGATACTAGGATAAAAGTATGTGAACCCTAATGATAACTAAACATGAAGACAACATTTTCTTCTCTGAACGCTTTATTCTTCATTCTTATCTTTACTCACTCACTTTTCTCAGGTGTAAAAAGAGACTCACTTCTAAGTGGGACAATAGAAAAAGCAAAAATTTAACCAGGGGGCTTCCAAAGATATATTTAGCAAGTATGCTATTTATAATTTTGTTTAAAATTAATTATTTCTCTATAAAAGGAAAAAACTTTAGCATCCATTCTGAATTGAAGCTGAATCATAAGTTGAAAGAGAATGATGGCATGAAGAATTAGAATGTGGATTCCTGGTCAGGGCCAGGCATTTTCTCGCTTCCCTACACTCGCTCAGTGGTGGACATTGCCATCATTCAGTTTGGCAGACAGGAAACGGGTAACATTCAAGCTGAACACTGTACTAGGGGTGTGGGTATTTTTATTTTAAGATTTGAAATCTTAATTTCAAATAAAATTCCTGCCCTGATCTCCCCAAATTTCAGTTAGTCACTAAGCTGGTTTGATTACACAATGTTGAAAACAAGGCCTTTTATATTAACCTGCCAACACAACCTATTAAACTAGATTCTAAATGGTCACTATGGCAACAAAATTGTTACTGCCTAACCTTGTATGCACCCACACAAATCTGGTGAGACCATTCTAGCACTCTTAGGCTAATCATATGAATTTTGTCTTCTTTGAACAGAAAGAAACCATTTAAACTTTTTTATTATATTAAAGACATTACTCTTATAAAGTCAATATTTACATTAACTTGAAACCTAATAATTTCCCAAACTTTTAAATAAAAATAAATGTGCTGAAAACTTACGTCTGTATTTAGTGATGATCTGTACTGGAAGTGTATTCATTGTTATTTGATGTCTAAATGCACCAAAACCTTAAAGACAGCTCTACTAATATTCTAAATTTTGAAAAACAACTACATTGTTCCACATTTTCTAGAGTAAAGGTTCAATGTAACAACAGGACAGAAAGTTCTTAAAAGGCAGACAGAATACTATTTCTCACTAATATCCCAATTTGATAATATAAGAGTAAGAATTTGAAAGTTCACTTTTTTAAAAAACTGCATATATATATTATATCACATATATTCCATACATATATACATAGAAATACATATATACAGATTAGGAGTAAAGGAATCAACACTTTAAAGTGAGATGTATACCTATACACATGCACACATATAACTTTATCATCCAACATAAAATTCTAGCAGCAGTCCTAAAATGATCACTAAATGCCACTCAAATACAAAGCATGGACTTCTGTTTCTTACAATAAAGACAAATGGCAAACCTAGTGTTGTGGAACATGTTTGCCAATACTGACCAAAACCCCAAGAACCTCATACAAATGGCAGAAGGAAGAAGTAACCAGAAGCCTACATGAGATGGCATCCCCTCCTGCAATCCAGACATAATCTAGGGCAACACATGGCCTGGCTTCCATTGGTTTAAGCTGCATGCATGTTGGACAGCATCCCCGAGAACACACTCTCATAGCATTCAGCAATCAGCTGGGGATACCACCTTCACGTAACTCAAATCACACAGCTCCATTTTAGTAACCTCAGACTCACTGTTCTCATTACATGTAACTGGTGGAGTTACAAGTTTCTTCAGAAGAAACATGCCACACGATGCAGACCACAGTATTTATCTGAGAGCGCTGCAATGAGGCTCAAGAGAAAGGCTGTATGGATAGCCCAGAGTACCAGTGTGAATCAAAGGTAGATCCTGGAGCCACTGGTCCAGTGAAGGGAGTCCAGTCGACCAACATTCAGTCTGGGTTAACTGAGAATCTGGACAAAGTTTCTACAAATATCATTACAAAACTCAAGGAGCTATTATATTTTGCTTTTGGTTGTTTGTACAAATTCAATCAGCAAATACATTTCTGAGATTTCTAAATAGATCTGAAAACTGAACTACATGAGAATTTTTTTTACTCTTTTTAAAATCTTATATTGTTTTAATATTTCCAGTTCATTGTCCAGGACTGATCTTAAATACACCTCCTCAAAGCCTGCCCATACATCAAGGGTCTGTGCTTTCTTAACACAGTCCTGTTTGACTCCAGGCTGACTACTAACAGAGCATTTACCACAATGTACTGTAATCTTTTGTTTTTTCTTTCCTGTTGCCCTTATCTCAAGTCGAGTTCTTTGGTGGGTGGGGGAGGAGGACTGTATATTTTTCATTCATGCAGCTTAGAAACCTGACTCCATGCTTGGTACAGAGTTGCTTTTCAATGTCTGATGAAAAAATAAACAATCTAACAGGGATCTCTTTTAAGTAAAAAAAAAAAAAAAAGGAAG
The DNA here is from genome assembly GCA_006410735.1 of Raphicerus campestris. Taxonomy (NCBI): domain Eukaryota; kingdom Metazoa; phylum Chordata; class Mammalia; order Artiodactyla; family Bovidae; genus Raphicerus; species Raphicerus campestris. The sequence goes on along the minus strand of SJYW01020735.1, from coordinate 253,753 downwards.
ATAGATCGGCTCACTGGAGATAAATAACAAAAAGCTAAGAGACATTTTGAAAATGCAATGACTGTCTTTAAAAGGAGGTGTTTTCTATCACTGGAAGAATTTAAGTGGGTGCAAATGACTATTTGACAAAGAAACTAAGTCATTCATCACCTGGTAACTGGATGGATGAATTCTGTGATTCCCTCCAGTGCTGATATTCTGACACTCATCATCTCGATTCCATAAAAATAGAGCCATTATTTTAATTATTCTACTTACTGACTAAAATTGAATATTTGTTTTCTTATAAGCATTACAGATGCTGCATCGTGCTTACTCTTCTATATAAAAGCAGGTTTAATAAGGATATGGGCGGTGTTTCAAAAAGCTGTACTCTGTGTCTCCAGAGGAGACATGATACATGATTCATATCCACTGTTAGCCAATTCATGATTCTAAGAAATATTAGAATAAAAACGAGTCTTGAACCTATTTGAAATGTAAAAGCAGTGTTTCTGATAACACACACACACACAACCTATAAGAAAAGAGATGGTAGCTTAACCAGGAAGCTCTTGGTCGAGTGGAAAAAAAATGGAAAAACAAAATCAAACAGCTTCAAAAGTCCTTAACATCCACAGATGCCTTATTACAAACTACCACCTGTGGTCTCTGCTGTAGCAAGCAGGCTTTCCAATTGTGTACACCACTGTTCTGTGTAACAAGCTGGTTCCCGCCAGACATTTCAATTTATCATTTTAGTGAAGTCTCATAGGGCTTCACAGATGGACATCAGGGAGAAAAGTGGTCTGCCACCTGCATTTGGCAAATAATCTGCTCCTGAACTGCTGATATAAATTAAAACTAGATTTAAAATGCATGGGAGAAACACGGGGCTGTCACTCTGTAAACTCGATTAGTTAAAATGACATCCTCATGAATTATAAACTAAATATAGATACTGCATCTCACTATAGCGGACTATAACGATACACTTTTGGAAAATGGTTGGGGGTGCTATTAGTTGGTATGAATTTTATTCAAATGGCTAACTAATACTAAGGAGCAACTTTCTATCTACATTGGTGCTCCCCTCATGGACTGGGTGAGTGAGAAGCTATAGCGGAAGATCCTTCTATTTCACCTAAAAAACCTGGGAATTTCAACTCCATAGGAAGGCAAGGCTCCACAATATTACAGTAAGGCTGGGAACAATTTTTTCAGTGTACTGGCTAGTAATCACCCTGACTGTTGAGAACCATGAGTACTCAACCCAAACCTATTCCCTGCTTTTCATAGTAATTTGGCTGGTTTTCAGTAATTACTGTCAGTGTGGCATACTTTCCCACTATATAGACAGACTTTCACGAATAATCAGTTCAGTTCAGTCGCTCAGGTTGTGTCCGACTTTTTGCAACCCCATGAACCGCAGCACGCCAGGCCTCCCTGTCCATCACCAACTCCCATGGTCCACCAAATCTATGTCCATTGAGTCGGTGATGCCATCCAACCATCTCATCCTCTGTCGTCCCCTTCTCCTCCAGCCCTCAATCTTTTCCAGCATCAGGGTCTTTTTCAATGAGTCAGCTCTTCACATGAGGTGGCCAAAGTATTGGAGCTTCAGCTTCAACATCAGTCCTTCCAATGAACACTGAGGACTGATGTCCTTCAGAATGGACTGGTTGGATCTTGCAGTCCAAGAGTCTTCTCCAACACCACAGTTCAAAAGCATCAATTCTTCGGCACTCAGCTTTCTTCACAGTCCAACTCTCACATCCATACATGACCACTGGAAAAACCACAGCCTTGACTAGATGGACCTTTGTTGGCAAAGTTATGTCTCTGCTTTTGAATATGCTATCTAGGTTGGTCATAGCTTTCCTTCCAAGGAGTAAGCGTCTTTTAATTTCATGGCTGCAATCATCATCTGCAGTGATTTTGGAGCCCCCAAAAATAAAGTCAGCCACTGTTTCCACTGTTTCCCCATCTATTTCCCATGAAGTGATGGGACCATATGCCATGATCTTCGTTTTCTGCATGTTGAGCTTTAAGGCAACTTTTTCACTCTCTTCTTTCACTCTCATCAAGAGGCTCTTTAGTTCTTCTTCTCTTTCTGCCATAAGGGTGGTGTACCACCTGCATATCTGAGGTTATTGAGATTTCTCCCAGCAATCTTGATTCAAGCTTGTGCTTCTTCCAGCCCAGCGTTCCTCATGATGTACTCTGCATAGAAGTTAAATAAGCAGGGTGACAATATACAGCCTTGACGTACTCCTTTTCCTATTTGGAACCAGTCTGTTGTTCCATGTCCACTTCTAACTGTTGCTTCCTGACCTGCATATAGACTTCTCAAGAGGCAGGTCAGGTTGTCTGGTATGCCCATCTCTTTCAGAATTTTCCACAGTTTATTGTGATCTGCACAGTCCAAGGCTTTGGCATAGTCAATAAAGCAGATGTTTTTCTGGAACTCTCTTGCTTTTTCGATGATCCAGCGGATGTTGGCAATTTGATCTCTCGTTCCTCTGCCTTTTCTAAAACCAGCTTGAACAGACTCGTTCCAAATTGGAAAAGGAGTATGTCAAGGCTGTATATTGTCACCATGATTATTTAACTTATATGCAGAGCACATCATGCTCTGGAAGTTCACAGTTCATGTAGTGCTGAAGCCTGGTTTGGAGAATTTTCAGCATTATTTTCTTAGTGTGTGAGATAAGTGCAATTATGCGGTAGCATAATACCTGTATTAAAGTCAGTAAGCAAAATTTTTCTACTGATCATAATACTTTCTTTTCAACCTCTTTAAAAATCTGTATACAAACTTTGTGGGTATTTTTTTTTTAATTTTACAATACTGTATATTGGTTTTACCATATATTGACATGAATCCGCCACGGGTGTACATGAATTCCCAATCCTGAACCCCCTTCCCACCTCTCTCCCCATATCATCTCTCTGGGTCATCCCTGTGTACCAGCCCCAAGCATCCTATATCCTGTATCAAATCTAGACTGGTGATTCATTTCTTACATGATAGTATACATATTTCAATGCCATTCTCTCAAATCATCCCACCCTCTCCCTCTCTCACAGAGTCCAAAAGTCTGTTCTATGCCTGAATCACTGAATTAAATGTTTCCACTATACAAGGTGGGGGTAGAGTGGGCATGGTAAGAATGAAAAACTGAACTTATTTGGTGGCCACCATGTTAAATCTTCCCACCATCACTTTGAATATGAAACTGTGTAAAGCACAATGACAGAAAATTAAGTGCAGACATGAGCTGGGAAGGTCAGTAATAAATGCACTGAATAAAATAACCATGTATATTTCATCTGTATTTCAGTCATCATTTCAATTCTGAAAACTCCTACTCAACCAACCATGGCGGGTGGCGGGGAGAGCAGTTCTTCCTTATGGTATGAGTTTAAGGGGATAGTCCCGAAATGTCAAGTTTATGCATTTCTGATACATTGGTACTGTGACTAAAGACCTCTTACTACAGTCAGAAATTCTTGATTTTCCCTTCAAAACATCATCCCCCAAACTTACATGACTTTAATGAAGCCAATAATGGGCCTCAGTTTGGGCTGGGAAAATTGGGCTATCTCAGCACTTAAAATCTTTATTTGGTTCAGAACTAAATTAGTTGTTTATTCCTTATTACACCAACCATAGGCTAAACAGCCCCAGAGGCATCTTCATTGTATTCATTGAACTGGAAAATTCCTGCTACTACTAGCCTTTGAATCCAAGAATTGGTGGGAGAAGAAAAGGTTCCCAAATGTCTTTTGCTTTCCTTCTCAGGGACAGAGAACAAAGAAAAAGATAAAAAAGAGGCACTGAGACCACAAGGAGTACAATTAGTAGTTTATAGCTGGTAGAGTTCCTTCAAAGAAAAACTATCTTTATCTTTGACATAAAGTAAGAGGCTTCCTTTAAAAAAATAAAAGGACCTGGAGATCTGACTGGGTCTAAGAGAATACTTCCTTTTAGAAAGTGCTAAAGCTGCCCAAGGGTTGTTTTTCATGTTTAGATTTTCTGTTGCTAAATGACTTTTAACCATGTCTCATGTATTAGAACAAATTTGAGGTAACAGATAATGATATCTATTTTACTATGTTTTATTATTCTGAATAGAACCTAATCCAACCAAAACCACAACTAAAGATACTTTTAGCCTAGAAAAAAGTTCTTTAAATCACTGTATGCATTTGTAATCGGACTGTAATGTTGAATTATATTTTAAATATTTTCCTAAAAGTCTTAATTATTAAGCATGCATTCCATCATTTCCAACCTGATTTTTTTTTTAACTAATAAATGCCTTTAACTATCACTATGTTTTTAATAATTCATATAGACCACAAAGAGAACTGCAAGTGAAGTAAACTTCCTCTAGACCTTCCAATGAATGGGAGTGCATAGTGAGATAGAGTATGAAGTAGCTGATGCAGTGAATTTCCTTCCATTATAAGTTTCTGATATTTAAAAGGTCCCCATCTGATATGGAAAGAGCCTGATATGGAAAAGGTCAGTTTTCTTTCTAATCCCAAAGAAAGGCAATGCCAAAGAATGTTCAAACTAGTGCACAATTGCAGTCATCTCACATGCTTGCAAAGTGAAATTGAAAGTTGCTCAGTCGTGTCTGACTCTTTGAGACACCATGGACTGTAGTCCATGAACACTGGAGTGGGTAGCCATTCCCTTCTCCAGGGGAATCTTGCCAACCCAGGGATTGAACCCAGGTCTCTCGCAAAGTAATGTTCAAAATTCTCCAAGCCAGGATTCAATGGTATGTGAATTGAGAACTTCAAGATGTTCAAGATGGATTTAGAAAAGGCAGAGGAAGCAGAGATCAAACTGCCAATAACCATTGGATCATCTAAAAAGCAAGAGAGTCTCAGAAAAACATTTACTTCTGCTTCATTGACTACGCTAAAGCCTTTGAGTGTGTGTATCACAACACACCATAGAAAATTCTTAAAGAAATAGAAATAACAGACCACCTTACCTGCCTCCTGAGAAACCAGTATGGAGGTCAAGAAGCAACTTAGAACTGGACATGGAACAGACTGGTTCCAAATTGGGAAAGGAGTATGTCAAGGCTGTATATTGTCACCATGATTATTTAACTTACATGCAGAGCACATCATGCGAAATGCAGGACTAAATGAGCACAACCTGGAATCAAGATTGCAGAGAGAAGTATCAATAACTTCATATATGCCAATGACACCACCCTTATGGCAGAAAGCGAAGAACTAAAAAATCTCTTGATTAAAGTGAAAGAGGAGAATGAAGAAGTTGGCTTAAAATTCAACAGTCAGAAAATTAAGATCATGGCATCTGGTCCCATCACTTCATTGCAAATAGATGGAGAAACAATGGGAACTGTGACAGACTTTATTTTCTTGGTCTCCATAATCACTCCAGATGGTGACTGCAGTCATGAAATTAAAAGATGTTTGTCCTTGGAAGAATAGCTATGGCCAACCTAGAGAGCCTATTAAAAAGCAGAGACATTACTTTGCCAGCAAAGATCCATTTAGTCAAAGCTATGGTTTTTCCAATAGTCATGTATGGATGTGAGAGTTGGATCACAAAGAGGGCTGAGTGACAAAGAACTGATGCTTTTGAAGTGTAGTGTTGGAGAAGACTCTTGAGAATCCCAAGGAGATCAAACCTGTCCATCCTAAAGGAAATTAGCCCTGAATATTCACTGGAAGGACTGATGCTGAAGCTGAAACTCCAATACTTTGGCCACCTGATGGAAAGAACCAATTCATTGGAAAAGACCCTGATGCTGGGAAGGATTGAAGGCAGGAGGAGAAGGGGTGATGGGATGAGATGGTTGGATGGCATCACAGACTCAATGGACAAGAGTTNACTGTTTCCCCATCTATTTCCCATGAAGTGATGGGACCATATGCCATGATCTTCGTTTTCTGCATGTTGAGCTTTAAGGCAACTTTTTCACTCTCTTCTTTCACTCTCATCAAGAGGCTCTTTAGTTCTTCTTCTCTTTCTGCCATAAGGGTGGTGTACCACCTGCATATCTGAGGTTATTGAGATTTCTCCCAGCAATCTTGATTCAAGCTTGTGCTTCTTCCAGCCCAGCGTTCCTCATGATGTACTCTGCATAGAAGTTAAATAAGCAGGGTGACAATATACAGCCTTGACGTACTCCTTTTCCTATTTGGAACCAGTCTGTTGATCCATGTCCACTTCTAACTGTTGCTTCCTGACCTGCATATAGACTTCTCAAGAGGCAGGTCAGGTTGTCTGGTATGCCCATCTCTTTCAGAATTTTCCACAGTTTATTGTGATCTGCACAGTCCAAGGCTTTGGCATAGTCAATAAAGCAGATGTTTTTCTGGAACTCTCTTGCTTTTTCGATGATCCAGCGGATGTTGGCAATTTGATCTCTCGTTCCTCTGCCTTTTCTAAAACCAGCTTGAACAGACTCGTTCCAAATTGGAAAAGGAGTATGTCAAGGCTGTATATTGTCACCATGATTATTTAACTTATATGCAGAGCACATCATGCTCTGGAAGTTCACAGTTCATGTACTGCTGAAGCCTGGTTTGGAGAATTTTCAGCATTATTTTCTTAGTGTGTGAGATAAGTGCAATTATGCGGTAGCATAATACCTGTATTAAAGTCAGTAAGCAAAATTTTTCTACTGATCATAATACTTTCTTTTCAACCTCTTTAAAAATCTGTATACAAACTTTGTGGGTTTTTTTTTTTTTAATTTTACAATACTGTATATTGGTTTTGCCATATATTGACATGAATCCGCCACGGGTGTACATGAATTCCCAATCCTGAACCCCCTTCCCACCTCTCTCCCCATATCATCTCTCTGGGTCATCCCTGTGTACCAGCCCCAAGCATCCTATATCCTGTATCAAATCTAGACTGGTGATTCATTTCTTACATGATAGTATACATGTTTCAATGCCATTCTCTCAAATCATCCCACCCTCTCCCTCTCTCACAGAGTCCAAAAGTCTGTTCTATGCCTGAATCACTGAATTAAATGTTTCCACTATACAAGGTGGGGGTAGAGTGGGCATGGTAAGAATGAAAAACTGAACTTATTTGGTGGCCACCATGTTAAATCTTCCCACCATCACTTTGAATATGAAACTGTGTAAAGCACAATGACAGAAAATTAAGTGCAGACATGAGCTGGGAAGGTCAGTAATAAATGCACTGAATAAAATAACCATGTATATTTCATCTGTATTTCAGTCATCATTTCAATTCTGAAAACTCCTACTCAACCAACCATGGCAGGTGGCAGGGAGAGCAGTTCTTCCTTATGGTATGAGTTTAAGGGGATAGTCCCGAAATGTCAGTTTATGCATTTCTGATACATTGGTACTGTGACTAAAGACCTCTTACTACAGTCAGAAATTCTTGATTTTCCCTTCAAAACATCATCCCCCAAACTTACATGACTTTAATGAAGCCAATAATGGGCCTCAGTTTGGGCTGGGAAAATTGGGCTATCTCAGCACTTAAAATCTTTATTTGGTTCAGAACTAAATTAGTTGTTTATTCCTTATTACACCAACCATAGGCTAAACAGCCCCAGAGGCATCTTCATTGTATTCATTGAACTGGAAAATTCCTGCTACTACTAGCCTTTGAATCCAAGAATTGGTGGGAGAAGAAAAGGTTCCCAAATGTCTTTTGCTTTCCTTCTCAGGGACAGAGAACAAAGAAAAAGATAAAAAAGAGGCACTGAGACCACAAGGAGTACAATTAGTAGTTTATAGCTGGTAGAGTTCCTTCAAAGAAAAACTATCTTTATCTTTGACATAAAGTAAGAGGCTTCCTTTAAAAAAATAAAAGGACCTGGAGATCTGACTGGGTCTAAGAGAATACTTCCTTTTAGAAAGTGCTAAAGCTGCCCAAGGGTTGTTTTTCATGTTTAGATTTTCTGTTGCTAAATGACTTTTAACCATGTCTCATGTATTAGAACAAATTTGAGGTAACAGATAATGATATCTATTTTACTATGTTTTATTATTCTGAATAGAACCTAATCCAACCAAAACCACAACTAAAGATACTTTTAGCCTAGAAAAAAGTTCTTTAAATCACTGTATGCATTTGTAATCGGACTGTAATGTTGAATTATATTTTAAATATTTTCCTAAAAGTCTTAATTATTAAGCATGCATTCCATCATTTCCAACCTGATTTTTTTTTTACTAATAAATGCCTTTAACTATCACTATGTTTTTAATAATTCATATTGACCACAAAGAGAACTGCAAGTGAAGTAAACTTCCTCTAGACCTTCCAATGAATGGGAGTGCATAGTGAGATAGAGTATGAAGTAGCTGATGCAGTGAATTTCCTTCCATTATAAGTTTCTGATATTTAAAAGGTCCCCATCTGATATGGAAAGAGCCTGATATGGAAAAGGTCAGTTTTCTTTCTAATCCCAAAGAAAGGCAATGCCAAAGAATGTTCAAACTAGTGCACAATTGCAGTCATCTCACATGCTTGCAAAGTGAAATTGAAAGTTGCTCAGTCGTGTCTGACTCTTTGAGACACCATGGACTGTAGTCCATGAACACTGGAGTGGGTAGCCATTCCCTTCTCCAGGGGAATCTTGCCAACCCAGGGATTGAACCCAGGTCTCTCGCAAAGTAATGTTCAAAATTCTCCAAGCCAGGATTCAATGGTATGTGAATTGAGAACTTCAAGATGTTCAAGATGGATTTAGAAAAGGCAGAGGAAGCAGAGATCAAACTGCCAATAACCATTGGATCATCTAAAAAGCAAGAGAGTCTCAGAAAAACATTTACTTCTGCTTCATTGACTACGCTAAAGCCTTTGAGTGTGTGTATCACAACACACCATAGAAAATTCTTAAAGAAATAGAAATAACAGACCACCTTACCTGCCTCCTGAGAAACCAGTATGGAGGTCAAGAAGCAACTTAGAACTGGACATGGAACAGACTGGTTCCAAATTGGGAAAGGAGTATGTCAAGGCTGTATATTGTCACCATGATTATTTAACTTACATGCAGAGCACATCATGCGAAATGCAGGACTAAATGAGCACAACCTGGAATCAAGATTGCAGAGAGAAGTATCAATAACTTCATATATGCCAATGACACCACCCTTATGGCATAAAGCGAAGAACTAAAGAATCTCTTGATTAAAGTGAAAGAGGAGAATGAAGAAGTTGGCTTAAAATTCAACAGTCAGAAAATTAAGATCATGGCATCTGGTCCCATCACTTCATTGCAAATAGATGGAGAAACAATGGGAACTGTGACAGACTTTATTTTCTTGGTCTCCATAATCACTCCAGATGGTGACTGCAGTCATGAAATTAAAAGATGTTTGTCCTTGGAAGAATAGCTATGGCCAACCTAGAGAGCCTATTAAAAAGCAGAGACATTACTTTGCCAGCAAAGATCCATTTAGTCAAAGCTATGGTTTTTCCAATAGTCATGTATGGATGTGAGAGTTGGATCACAAAGAGGGCTGAGTGACAAAGAACTGATGCTTTTGAAGTGTAGTGTTGGAGAAGACTCTTGAGAATCCCAAGGAGATCAAACCTGTCCATCCTAAAGGAAATTAGCCCTGAATATTCACTGGAAGGACTGATGCTGAAGCTGAAACTCCAATACTTTGGCCACCTGATGGAAAGAACCAATTCATTGGAAAAGACCCTGATGCTGGGAAGGATTGAAGGCAGGAGGAGAAGGGGTGATGGGATGAGATGGTTGGATGGCATCACAGACTCAATGGACAAGAGTTTGAGCAAGCTCCCAGAGTTGTTGATGGACGGGAAGTCTGGCGTGCTACAGTCCGTAGGGTCGCAAAGAGTAAGACACGACTGAGCAACTGAACTAATATTTAAAAGTTTGTCTAAAAGTAGAAAAAGTGTTAGTCATTCAGTCATTTTTGACTCTGCGACCCCATGAGCCTAGCTCGCCAGGTTCCTCTGTCCTTGGAATTCTCCAGGCAAGAATACTGGAGTGGGTAGTCATTCCCTTTCCAGGCGATAGGCTTGACCCAAGGATTGAACTCAGGTCTCCAGCTTTATAGGCTGTTTCTTTACCATCTTGAGCCACCAGTGAAGCCCCAAAGTATAAAGTAGGGTGAATTAGAAGCAAACACACTGTTTAAAAAACAAGTACATCTTAGTATACAAATTATCTAATATGTATATTAGATAATCAGCTAATGCATTAGCTGACAGCATTTTAGAGGCCAGACATTGGTTTACAGAGACAAAAGACACAGTCTCTGTCCACAAAGACTTCACAAACCACTGAGAAAAATCAATAAGCAACTGCTAGTACAGGGTGGCCAGTGTTAGGCAAGAGAGAAATTCATGTAGATTCTGAGCCGATGGAAGACAATCCCCACCCCCCCTAACCTGGGGGATACCTAGAGGGGATGAAGTATCAGTAGGTGTTGGCTCAGTGGAGAGGGAGGAAGGTTCTCTCAGGCAATAGGAAGAGCAGAGCAAAGCATCAGAGGAAAAGAAAGAACTGTGTGTATTTGAGGAAATCAGGTTTATAGCAGGAATAAAAGATTAGTGGTAGCAAACAGCAAGAGAGGAGGCTAGAAAGGTAAACAGCTTCAGAGCACAAAAGGCCTCAAACTAATAAAATGCTGTTTATATTTCCACTCGTATTCCTCAATGCCCCATAAAGTGTGCTATTTAATCTCTTTAACTACCATATTCAAAAGATTTGAGAAGTTTATTCTAAATGTTTTATTTAGAAGAATTTTACAAAGCCTATTAACTCCCATCTTTGGGGCAAGTTTGACCTGTGCAGCAAATCATTTTTGTCAACCTCACTTTGACAGTCTTTATATTTGAATTGTGCTATTTAATCATGTTAACGGAAAACAAGCCTCAACAGCAAAATACTGAGAAAGATTTTATTTTCTCAGTAGTTTTCCAGTAGCTTCATATTTGATATTCAAACTCAAAAATTCACATCACTTTTCTAATATACTCCATGACTTTAGGAACCACTGGAATTGTGGTACCAGTCCAACCAGAAATACAAAATTTACCACACAAGCAAGATGATGCTAAAGCAAAGACACGCTCTGGGCACACTTCTAGCACAAGCTTTTGGGTTGGTACTAACTAGCATAACCAGAAGCATGGTACCTAGAATGGAAAGCACATGACCACCTGCAATTGTGTGAATCAGCCTCAATTTCCTCACTTCTCTAGTTGGAATGATTCACACCTATCAGGGTTATCATGAAAATCAGAACTTCAGAACTAGCTATTAACAAGTTTGGNGCAATTGTGTGAATCAGCCTCAATTTCCTCACTTCTCCAGTTGGAATGATTCACACCTATCAGGGTTATCACGAAAATCAGAATTTCAGAACTAGCTATTTACTAAGTTTGGAAAGCCATGGGCACTCAATGGAGATGGATATGGTTAATATACGCACAATGATTTTATCCCTGCAACTGCTGCTGCTTAGTTGCTTCAGTCATGTCTGGCTCTGTGTGACCCCATGGACTGTAGCCCACCAGGCTCCTTTGTCCATGGGATTCTCTAGGCAAGAGTTCTGGAGGATTGCCATGCCCTCCTCAAGGGGATCTTCCCGATCCAGGGATCAAACTCAGGTCTCCTACATTGCAGGAAGATTCTTTACTGCTGAGCCACCAGGGAAGTCCAATTTTATCTCTACTGAGGTCCTTTAAACCTCTAGCTATTTAGAACCAATGACATTTCAAGGCAGTCAGTAACCCCACTCTTCATGCTCAATTCATCATGACACCTTCCTAAAAGGCCCTTTCTTTTCAGCTCCAGTGTAGTCTGTCATTTCTGACTTTTGAGCATGAGGCTCAGTAAGTCAGGTTCCTCCTGCAAGGACAACTTATTACGATTCATGACTAAAATGCTGCATTCCATATTTATCTCTTGGATGACAACTCAGGTCCCTGAGTCTTCTTTTCAAGAGGCAATCATAGTGTCATTTCCATTGAAGAGGGAATGAAAACACTATAATCTCTCAAAATCGTTATTTTCAAATACAGTTAAAACATTAACTCTCCTTCTCTCCCCTTTGAACACAAAGATTTCAGACTGCACAGATGACAAGGGGTAAGACAAGAGAAGTGAAATAAATCTTGGAGCTAGACATAGCCTCACCTTCTCAAGAGTTTATTCAACAGGTTTACTCAGTGGGTCTGTGACTTGCTTAAAGTATGCAAAGGTATGAGGTGAGAAAAGGGACCTGACTTCAACCCACCAGATCCTGGTAGAACCTAGAAATACTCTTCCCTCCAGATGACACTTTTTTCCACTAGAGAATCTGTGTTTCTACATAAGAGTTTACATATTCTGCAGCATAGCCAAGTAGAAAGAGTATAGGTTTAGGAGTCAGATAAACATGGGTCCAATCTCAATCCTGCTATTTACTAATTTTGTGAATACAGGCAAGTGCTCTAAGACACTGTTTATTCATCTGCAAAACAATCAAATCATTATATGGATACTGAAAATGCTCCTTATTGAAAAATTCAGATTTAAATTGAAGAAAGTAGGAAAAACCATCAGATCATTCAGGTATGACCTAAACCAAATCCATTATGACTATACAGTGGAAGTGACAAATAGATTCAAGGGATTAGATCTGATAGAGTGTCTGAAGAACTATGGACGGAGGTTGATAACATTTTACAGGAGGCAGTGATCAAAATCATCCCAAAGAAAAAATGCAAAAAAGCAAAATGGTTGTCTGAGGAAGCCTTACAAATAGCTGAGAAGAGAAGAGCACCAAAAGGCAAAAGAGAAAAGGAAAGATATATCCATCTGAATGTAGAGTTCCAAAGAATAGCAAGACAGATAAGAAAGCCTTCCTCAGTGATGACTGCAAAGAGATGGAAGAAAACAATAGAATGGGAAACACTAGAGATCTCTTCAAGAAAATTAGAGATACCAAGGGAACTTTTCATGCAAGGATGGGCATAATAAAGGACAGAAATTGTGTGTACCTAACAGAAGCAGAATATATTAAGAAGAGGTGGCAAGAATATACAAAAGAACCATACAAAAAAGATCTTAATGATCCAGATAACCACAATGGTGTGATCACTCACTTAGAGTCAGATATCCCAGAATACAAAGTCAAGTGGGCCTTAGGAAGCATCACTATGAATAAAGCTAGTGAAAGTGATGGAATTCCAGCTGAGCTATTTCAAATCCTCAAAGATGATGCTGTATAAGTGCTGCACTCCATATGCCAGCAAATTTGGAAAACTCAGCAATGGCTACAGGACTGGAAAAGGTCAGTTTTCATTCCAATCCCAAAGGAAGGCAATGCCAAAGAATGTCCAAACTACCACACGATTGCAATCATCTCACATGCTAGCAAAGAAATGTTCAAAATTCTCCAAGCCAGGCTTCAATAGTACGTGAACCATGAACGTCGAGATATTAAAGGTGGATTTAGAAAAGGCAGTTGGAGAAGGAAATGGCAACCGACTCCAGTACTCTTGCCTGGAAAATCCCACGGATGGAGGAGCCTGGTAGGCTACAGTCTATGGGGTCACAAAGAGTCGGACACGACTGAGCGACTTCATTTTCACTTTCACTTAGAAAAGGCAGAGGAACCAGAGATCAAATTGCCAATACCCGTTGGATCATCAAAAAACCAAGAGTTCCAAAAAACATCTACTTCTGCTTTATTGACTAGGCCAAAACCTTTGACTATGTAGATCACAAAAAAACTGTGGAAAATTCTTACTGCTGCTGCTGCTAAGTCACTTCAGTTGTATCCTACTCTGTGCAATCCCATAGATGGCAGCCCACCAGGCTCCCCTGTCTCTGGGATTCTCCAGGCAAGAACACTGGAGTGGGTTGCCATTTCCTTCTCCAATGCATGAAAATGAAAAGTGAAAGTGAAGCCACTCAGTCGTGTCCAACTCTTAGTGACTCTATGGACCGCACCCTACGAGGCTCCTCCATCCATGGGATTTTCTAGGCAAGAGTACTGGAGTGTATTGTCATTGCCTTCTCCAGGAAAATTTTTAAAGAGATGGTAATACCAGACCACCTTAACTGCCTTCTGAAAAATCTGTATACAGGGCAAGAAGCAAGTTTGAACTGGACATGAAACAACAGACTAGTTCCAAATTGGGAAAGGAGTACATCAAGGCTGTATATTGTCACCCTGCCTATTTAACTTCTATGTATAGTGCATGATGTGAAATGCTGGACTGGATGAAGCACAAGCTTGAATCAAGATTGCAGGGGGAAATATCAATAACCCCAGATACGCAGAGGACACCACCCTTATGGCAGAAAGCAAAGAACTAAAGAGCCTCTTGATGAAAGTGAAAGAGGAGAATGAAAAAACTGGCTTAAAATGCAGCATTCAAAAAATGAAGATCATGGCACCTGGTCCCATCACTTCATTGCAAAGAGAAGGGGAACAATGATAACAGTGACAGACTTTGTTTTCTTAGGCTCCAAAATCAGTGCAGATGGTGACCGTAGCCATGAAAGATGCTTGCTCCTCGGTAGGAAAGCTATGACCAACCCAGACAGCATATTAAAAAGCAGAGACATTACTTTGCTGACAAAGGTCCATCTAGTCAAAGCTATGGTTTTTCCAGTGGTCATTTATGGATGTGATAGTTGGACCATAAAGATAGCTGAGCACTGAAGAATTAATGCTTTTGAACTGCAGTGTTGAAGAGGACTCTTGAGAGTCCCTTGGATGGCAAGGAGATCAAACAAGTCAATCCTACAGGAAATCAATCCTGAATATTCATTACAGGGACTGATGCTGAAGCACCGGTACTTTGGCCATCTGATGTGAAGAGCCGACTCACTGGAAAAGAACCTGATGCTGGGAAAGATCGCAGGCAGGAGGAGACGGAGATGACAGAGCATGAGATAGTTGAATGGCATCACCGACTCAATGAATAGGTGTTTGAGCAAGCTCCCTGGCGTGCTGCAATTCATGGGGTCACAGAGTTGGACACGACTGAGCAACTGAACTGAACTGAAGGATCACTCGGCTGTGTAGAACAGAGCTTGGCAAACTAGGGCCAGCCACCTGATTTTTTTTACCTCCAATGAGTTAAAAATTGTGCATTTTTTAATGCTTAAAAAAAATTTTTTTTAGTTATATAAGAACCTCAATAATATTTTTGATTTTGCATTGTTTGCTAGCCGTTGGTTTAGATGAATAGACTAGGAATCCAGTGTATATACTGCATGTACTTGGAACGTCAAGTTGCTTAATAAACTTACTTCTCCTTTGAGGGAATAATTGGCTTTGTACAATAAGCACTAATGTAAAATAAGTTCTTTTTATGTGCTTAACAGTTTTCATCAGTCATAAAGTTTGTGGTATTGGAAACATTATTAACATCTCTGGAGAATCAGTTTGCTTCTCTTCAAAATGAGAATATTGGTATAATTTTTTGTACAGGTTTTTCTCAAAAAAAAAAAGAAGCTAATTATTTCAAAGCAAAGGAAAATGTCTGATATATTCAGCTATTTTACAGAAAGTAGCTCTTTGAAGGCTTACTGATATACAGATACACACATATATATGGAAAGTCACCCCCATGCTACCATCTACAGATAATTACTGGCAGCATACGTTGGAATATTGCCTTTCATTTATTCTCACACTTTCTCTAAGACTCCTACTTTGCACCCAGACATCCTTGCAAGTAGGTAATTAAGTTATGACCAATTAAATGTATATGGGAGGAACACATGAAATTTTCAAAAACTCTCAAGAGCAGAGATCGGGCTTCCATTTGATTGCCTTCCTCCATTGTACTGGCTACAATGCAGAGATGAGGGGTAAACTAAGGTTAGCTTTTTGGACCATGAGGGTGAAGCACCATTAAGGATGTAGGGAACCCTAGAGATGCTATAGGAATAGGCAAGGAATAATTCAAGTCTTGAAAAACTGAGGGAGACATGATGCCAGGTCTGGATAGCCTTCTTACCCCAGGATTAGTTTACTCATCCTTTTCATGGTTGTTTTGTTTTGGTCTTTGTTCTCTTACATGCAGACACTCTCATCCTACTTCATATACACTCTCTTGGTAGGTGTTGGAAGGATAGTTTGAAATGGACCAAAATGTTACCAGTGATCTTCCCTGAGTGGTGGGGTTAAAGTGGCTTTCAATTTTTAATCTATGTTTTATTTTCTAATTATTTTACACTCATATAATGATGCTGCTACCAGAAAAACATTTTTTTAAAGTGGCACATTGCTTGAAATGTCCTAGTCTTATGGTTCAACTATGAAAATATCCATGATTTTACAGTAGAATACAATAATACCTAAAAATAAGACTTCAGTCAGTTCAGTTCAGTCGCTCAGTCATGTCCAACTCTTTGTGACCCCATGAATCGCAGCACACCAGGCCTCCCTGTCCATCACCAACTCCCGGAGTTCACTCAGACTCACGTCCATCAAGTCAGTGATGCTATCCAGCCATCTCATCCTCTGTTGTTCCCTTTTTCCTCCTGCCCCCAATCGCTCCCAGCACCAGAGTCTTTTCCAATGAATCAACTCTTCGCATGAGGTGGACAAAGTACTGGAGTTTCAGCTTTAGCATCATTCCTTCCAAAGAAATCCCAGGGCTGATCTCCTTCAGAATGGACTGGTTGGATTAGTTTCTCTCAAATATCCCTAAGAACAGAAGGGACTGTCACACATCAGTCTTCACTAAGTTCTATTGATAATGTTGATTTTGACAACCAAAGTGCTGTTGAGAGAAGTCATATCAGTATGAAAAATAAACAATGGTTTGGATGCTACATAGGTTAGCTAATGGAGTCATTAAGAAGAAAAAATAGGAAAAATTTAACATAGATTTAGAAATTATTCCTAGGCATATGATACCATGATTGAAAGTGCTAAATGTTATTACAAATAGCTTTTTAAAGATCACTTTAAAAGCAGCTTCACATAAGATTACTCTGTGGAGGTCATATTTATATTACAATAAGACTAGAAAAAATAAATAAGCCAATTTTCCTAATGTTAGTGGATGTGTACCAACGGTCTGGGATAAAAATTAAAGATAGAGCATTACCTATGCTTTATGAAGGCATTTGCTGTTGTTTGTTGTTGATTAGTTTACTAAGTCATGTTGGACTCTATGCGACCCCATGGACTGTAACCTTTAATGAAAGCAAAGTATCTCTAACAAATCAGAAAACTATGTGCTTTGGAAAACTGACCAATGGCTCAAAAAGTAGTTCTAGTGAAGACATATATGACAAATAGATGCAAATCATAACACTGAAGATTCATTAACCAAGAGTGTTTGAACATAATAAAATATTAATAGGGTAAAGAAATAGATTTAGGTAGAAGAGAGGTTATACGGTGAAGCATGGAAGCTATGGTTTTTCTGATCATCATGTATGGATG
Organism: Raphicerus campestris; assembly: GCA_006410735.1. Classification (NCBI taxonomy): domain Eukaryota; kingdom Metazoa; phylum Chordata; class Mammalia; order Artiodactyla; family Bovidae; genus Raphicerus; species Raphicerus campestris. The sequence goes on along the minus strand of SJYW01020735.1, from coordinate 236,335 downwards.
TGAGAGCTGGACCATAAAGAAGGCCAAGCATCAGAGAATTGATATTTTTGAATTGTGGTAATGGAGAAGACTCTTGAGAGTCCCTTGGACAGCAAGGAGATCAAACAAGTCAATCCTACAGGAAATCAACCCTGAATATTCATTACAGGGACTGACGCTGAAATTGAAGTGCCAATACTCTGACCACCTGATGCGAAGAGCTGACTCATTGGAAAAGAACCTGATGTCAGGAAAAGATTGAAGGCAGGAGAAGAAGGGGGTACAGAAGATGAGATGGTTGGATGACATCACCTACTCAACGAATATGAGTTTGAGAAAACTCCAGGAGACAGTGAAGGACAGGGAAGCCTGGCGTGCTACAGTCTAACAAACAGACAAACTTAGGAACTGAACAATAGCGTGGAAATTTCCACAACAGAAACTGATAAAAATCCTGAAGGAAAATATAAAAGGAGTAAAAATCATAGCCTGGCTATGTTAATTCATTATAGTTAACATCTCCAGATCCCTGCTCTCCCAGGAAATCTTTTCATCCTTTCCCAAAGTGGCCCTGCTCTCAACATGAATATTAGAGGTTAAAATAAGTATCACCACAATGAAAGAGAACTTGGGAAAAGCTAGATATCAATATTATGAGTGTTTTACCTATATAATATCTTGAACATCTCTTGAAAGTTAGATAAGCTTGTATAGTCTTGTGCAACTGGTTTTCCTGAACTTGCTGGAACAAGACAGGTAAAGCTGACTTAACATACAATCTTAATTAACATTTTCTTTTAGAAAAATATTTCAAAACAGACTGAAAATCTGAAGGACTAGGATAATGACCACCTATATACCCACTATGTAGGTAGATTCAGCCACTGTTATTATTTTATGTTTTGATCTATATATGTATTTATGTATACATATATTTAAGTGTAGGTTTTTATTGCTATGTGTATATATAGTTAGGAAATAAGTTACAGACATCACAATACTTTGCACCTAAATACTCAAGCCTGCATCTTCTAAGAAAAGGTACATTCTTACATAACACATCACTGACAACTAAAAATACTAATAGTTCCCTAATATTAACATAAAATTCATGTCCAAATTTTCCTGTTTGCCTCAGGATTAAATTCTACACATTTTTTTTTTCTGTAACTGGAATCAATCAGGTTTTATTCATTTTGTGGTCAGTATCCTCTAAGAGAACCCCAAATAATTTCTGTCTCCTGGTCTTCATGTCTCTATTGTTCTGCCACCATAGCCTCTTGAATGTGAGCTGGACTTGTTAAATCACTTCTAAGGACAATAATACAGAAGGGGCAGGATGTCACTTTTGAGATAAAATTATGGATTTTATTTTGGACATTCTCTGCTCTTTCTTGAATCATTCACCTTGACAGAACCCAACTGCTATGCTGTGAGCCAGGCCTGTGGAAAGCCCCCACAGCCAGGAGCTGAGACCTACCAACAGCTATGTGAGTAAACTGGCAACATTTCCTCCCCCCACCTCCCCGAGATGAGCCTTCAGATGAGACTGCATCCTAGTCAACAACATGACTGCAACCTCGTGAGAGACATATTAGCCAAAGGCACCCAGCAAAGCTGCACCCAAGGTTTCACTCGCATAGAAATTATTAATGATAGATGTTTGTGGTTTTAAATCAGTATGTTTCGGGATAATGTTATATTACAACAGATAACTAACATGGGTTTAATTTGGCTATAACATGTCTTCACTTGCTTGTAATCTTCAACAGTCCCGTGAATATTCTTCTCATTAATGTTTTGAAGTGATCATTTTCAGTTTTGCTAGTGAATGACCACATTACAATTTGTTTCACTGCTTCTTTGTTGTGTCATTTCATTTGTTCCTTTATCCTTATACTTCCTATAAACTGAAAGTTATGTTAAAAGGCTTCATTGGGTTAAAATTTAACATTGTTGGCAAGAACACTTCAGAGAGAATACTGGGTACTTTGTATTGGATCACATTAAGAGTCCTAAGATGTCAAGTTGTTGCCACTATTAGTGATGTTAATTTTAATGCTTTATGTAAAGTAATAATCACAATTTTATACTGTAAAGGCTCTTTATCCCCTTGCCATTACCAAATCATTCCCTAAAAAACCTTAGAATGCTGTGTCCTTTCTCCTCAGTAGTGCAAGGAAAACTCCATCTGTCTGGAGACAACCCTCAGCACCAAAGAGTCAGTCAAATGTCTTCCTTGCACAGAGACCATAATCAATATATTAAAATGTTTCTGATTTTTTCATATATGGATTACGAAATATACTTATATAGTGAAAACTCTTCCTGCGATATGTGAAGGTCAACTAGAGAAAAGTTTTGGAAATCTAAGTTTCTAAACTATGTTGGAAATCTGAGTTCCTTTGACAGCTTGCTGCCACTTACTCTATCTACAGATATAAAAAAATGTGTATGTTCAACATTTTCAGTGTAAGTAAAATTAAAAGTCAGCTCTGACTTTTCCAATAAATCAGATATACCTTCTCTATATGATGAAAGTCAATTATACACTCAACATAGGACCTCACTGTCATTTTATAAGCTCTCATCAAACAAAAAGCTTCTCAGGGACCCAGAGAAAACCTGTGATCTTTCAAGTGTCTTGTTGTCTAATTGGATGTGATACTTTGATTTCAAATTTTATTTCATAAGTTAGAAGGGAAATAGAAAAGTTCACTGTTCAAAAAAATAGAAGTTGTCTGAGAATCAGTCTCTTATTCCATAGATGACACTTTGCCAGTTAGAAAGTCTATAAGATGGCATTTCTGGGTCTAAAAGTCTTTGATTAAGCAAGTTATTGCTGATAAATAACTCTGACTAATGCTTTTTAAAGTTAGATGTTACATTCAATTTAATTCTTATTATGAAAGTTTGCCCAGAATACTGGAAATATTTAATCTTTCAAGGATTTTTCATAATTTTTATGTTATTTATATGAGAATCTTGTCAGCTGGTGAGTTTATATAGAAATAGTTCTATAGAATTAAGGAAATTAAACAGTTAGGGCAAATATCTGAATGCTGAAATAAACTATAAATAGAGCATCATTGTTTCTCTTTGCTTTGAATATTTTAGAAAATTCTGCTTTGTTGTTGTAGCCTTAATGTTTATAAACAAGTTAAAGTAGTCCATCAGTCATCAGTAAAAAAACTAATTATTTTCCTTAGTGTTAATGGACTGTACAATACAGAGGCTGTCTCCCAGGGCTGCTCTTATGGTTTATTTTTTCCTCAGGGGAAACTAAACTTGTTACTGCAAGTTTGTTCAATTAATCTTTTTTTGCAGGCAACAGAAAGAGTGGAATTCCTTCTCATCCTGTCCATTATACTATGTTTTAATAAGATGAAAATGACTTCACAAATACCCCAATTTCTCTTTTGATGATTGATAACTGGTGGAGAGTATTAAGAATGAGCACCTTCCTTTGTCCTTCTTCGAACCCTAGCACCCTTGGTTCCATTTCTCTGGAAGCAGCCCCTCTCTCAGCGACAGTGAAGCCACTCATATACAAGGTTCATTTATTCTATGTAGCAATTACCATTTTCCTTATGAGCAAGGCCTGGGAGTTCATCTAGCTGATAGGAACATTTAATGGTTCTTGGTTTTAGGTCATTTCTGAAGGCTTAAGTACAAAGCAAACTACTAAAATTGAAAATTTTTTGCTGTGAACTGAACCCTCATCAGCACTTCTACAAACGCCTGCAGGGCTAGCTGCATTTAGTTGAAAGATTCTTGGTTCCCAGAGGGAGCAATTCAATGAATCTTTTTTTTTTTGCCACATATTTTACTAAAACTGAAACTTAAGAACTTAAATTTCATGGGATCCAAGGGGAAAGTATTGGTTTAGTGTAGAAGCTATTAGCCTCTTTTATTGGAATTTTTAGAAACTGAACTTAGAGGGGTGTGCTGTGGGACTCTTTTCATGCTTGGCCTGAATTGTTCCATCTTATCTACAACAACACAGATGTTAAATGCACCAACACACCCTAACCCATGGTGTCTACTGCAAATGCACCAACATACCCTAACCCATGGTGTCTATCGCATCTTCTCCAACTGATAGCTGGTAAACTCATCCAAGAAAGAGAAGATGAGATGGAGAATTCCTGATTGCTTCTAAAAAACACAGTTTTGTTTTGTTTTTTTCATTATCTACTCTGATTACTACACTCTTCTAGAATTATACCTTTGAAAGGACTATTTTACTGTGAAAGTTTACTATTTTGTGTTCATGGAAATCACCTGCTTCTTCTTCCATCTGTTTCTCAGACTTCATCCAAATGCTGGGGAATTACAAATGAAGGTCAAACTTTGAAACTGTAATCTTGAGATTTCAGAAATGGGACAGTCTTGAGTCTTGATGATGGATTCTCCCAGCCTTTGTCTCCTGTTTTCTCCATACTCCAACCCTTTCTTCACTGACATTCACAATAACATTACACACTAATCCGCTGATATAAATATTTACCTGTGTATTTGATTTCAGCTATGCCTATAACTCAGAGAAGGCAACAGCAACCCACCCTAGTACTCTTGCCTGGAAAATCCCATGGATGGAGGAGCCTGGTAGGCTGCAGTCTATGGAGTCACTAAGAGTCGGGCACGACTGAACAACTTCACTTTCACTTTTCACTTTCATGCATTGGAGAAGGAAATGGCAACCCACTCCAGTGTTCTTGCCTGGAGAATCCCAGGGACAGAGGAGCCTAGTGGGCTGCCATCTATGGGGTCACACAGAGTCAGACATGACTGAAACAGATTCGGACACAACTGAAGTGACTTAGCAGCAGCAGCAGCAGCAGCATGCCTATATTTACAAAAGACAGGGAACAATTTAAAATCTCAAAACACAAATAAATGAAGAAAGGAAAATCTAGAATATCAAAATTAAATTTTCCAGGGGAGAAAAATGTAAACAGGTCTTCTGGCATTACAGTTACTTTAATTGAGCATTAGATTTAGAACTAAATTTCTCACAACTAAGGAAGTAATGGCAATGTAGTTCTCAATATCTGAATAAAGTATTCATGCTCATTGGGAGACATGACAAATATTGACCAGCACTGACTCTTAGAGGGAACTTAATCACCTGGATATGAAAATTCTGGATAATATAACCAATAATTTATCTGAATGCAGTTCTTATAAAAATTAGAGGAATATTTAAAATCATTTTAACATTTCTATGGAATGCTAGCATACTCCAGACATGTTACACATTAATGCCCTAACCATTCTAAGACAAAATTTAGAAAACAAAGACTTACCAACACTGAGCCCTAACTTGTCTCTCTCCAACATCAAAATGTTTCAGGAAACATTCAACAATTTCTAGATAAAATAAATTCATGGATGAATTCCCTGACGTGTGTCAGAAGTGCTAAGAACTGATAGAGGAACACTATCAGCGGTTGAGTAGAGAGGCACACTTAAATTTTATATATTGAATATGCAGACAGGAGAAGGACCTTCCACTGAGAAAATCTGGAAGCTTCACAGCTTATGTTAAAGTTCAATCATTTCAGTTCAGCCGCTCATTCATGTCTGACTGTTTTAATGAGACCTTGCTACTAGCCTTTCTTCCTTAACATATTTTCCTTCATAAGTTAGTACTACAAGGATATTTCTAATAGTCTTCTCAAGAGTTTTTGTCCTCATTTTAACTGATTTTAATTTAAAAGAGTGGTTCTCAATCAATCAATGTAATTCACCACATTAATAAACTGAAAAATAAAAGTCATATGATTATCTCAATAGATGCAGAGAAGGCCTTCGACAAAATTCAACATCCATTTATGATAAAAGCTCTCCAGAAAGCAGGAATAGAAGGAATGTACCTCAACATAATAAAAGCTATATATGACAAACCCACAGCAAACATTANCTTACCAACACTGAGCCCTAACTTGTCTCTCTCCAACATCAAAATGTTTCAGGAAACATTCAACAATTTCTAGATAAAATAAATTCATGGATGAATTCCCTGACGTGTGTCAGAAGTGCTAAGAACTGATAGAGGAACACTATCAGCGGTTGAGTAGAGAGGCACACTTAAATTTTATATATTGAATATGCAGACAGGAGAAGGACCTTCCACTGAGAAAATCTGGAAGCTTCACATCTTATGTTAAAGTTCAATCATTTCAGTTCAGCCGCTCATTCATGTCCGACTGTTTTAATGAGACCTTGCTACTAGCCTTTCTTCCTTAACATATTTTCCTTCATAAGTTAGTACTACAAGGATATTTCTAATAGTCTTCTCAAGAGTTTTTGTCCTCATTTTAACTGATTTTAATTTAAAAGAGTGGTTCTCAATCAATCAATGTAATTCACNCTTGTCTAAGATTACATATCTATAAATGAATCCAAAATCGAACATACTCTTTTCCTAACACATCATACAAACATCTGGAATATTTGAAATATAATCTCTACTTTCATCTTATACACTAGATCAATGATTCCCAAGAGGAGTTTCCAGACCAAAAGCATGAGCATCCACTGAGAACTTGTTAAAAATGTCAATTTCCAGACCCCACCCCACATCTGTCATTCAAAACTGACATTACAAGGGCAGCTATAAGCAGTTACTTTCTCTTTCTATGTCAAATAAACCAATCTTAGCAGGAACATTAAAACCTATCCTAGAGGAATTGTGAAACACCAGAACATATGTTTAGTCATGATCATGGTGAGTTCTACTCTGGTGAGTTCAAAAGCATCAATTCTTCAGTGCTCAGCTTTCTTTATAGCCCAACTCTCACATCCATACATGAGCACTGGAAAAAATCATAGCCTTGACCAGACAGACCTTTGTTGGCAAAGTAATGTCTGGAGATTTTGAACAAAAGACAGCTGATATTCTATACAATAGCAAAATTTCAGCTTTACTTTAGGGCAAAGAATTTGATCAGTATATAGTTGACCCTTGAACAGCAGTGACATTTTTTTTTCCTATAGTAAACACTACAGGGTCTCAAAATCCATGGTTAGCTGGAACTGATGATGCGGTATGGTAGATATAGAGGAATCATAAATATAGAGGGCTGACTATAGGTTATTCTCCAGTTTTTGACTGAAAAAGGGCTGGTGCCCCAATCATCATGTTGTTCAAGGGTTAATCATACTATCAATTGCCTGTGTGACCCTGGGCAACTTCCATAACCAGTCTAGGTCTTGGCTCTCCCATTAGTGGAATGAGAAAACTCTTATATCCTTTACAAGTTTCTATTCTACTCTAAGAACTCTATATCTCTATGTTCTTTTATAAATATGATTTAAAAAAATCTGTGAAATAAGGTGACCTGTTGGATTGAGTTAAGAATATGAAATTTTTTAGATTTTTAAACTGGATCAGAGAAAGAAATATTTGAAGGCATTTTAAAATTTCATTATCCCAAGGCTGAAATTAAATCATATAGAGTATAGGGACTTCTCTAGAAATCCAATGGTTGATCCCACTCCTCAGGCTCAATCCCTTGTCAGGGAACTAAGATCCCATATGCTACATTCAGTTCAGTTCAGTCATGTCCGACTCTGTGACCCCATGAACTGCAACACGCCAGGCCNATGGTTGATTCCACTCCTCAGGCTCAATCCCTTGTCAGGGAACTAAGATCCCATATGCTACATTCAGTTCAGTTCAGTCATGTCCGACTCTGTGACCCCATGAACTGCAACATGCCAGGCTTCCCTGTCCAACTCCCAGAGTCCACCCAAATCCATGTCCATTGAGTTAGTGATGCCATCCAACCATCTCATCCTCTGTTGTCCCCTTCTCCTCCTGCCCTCGATCTTCCCCAGCACAAGGGTCTTTTCAAATGAGTCAGTTCTTCGCATCAGGTGGCTAAAGTATTGGAGTTTCAGTTTCAACATCAGGCCTTCCAATGAACCCTCAGGACTGATCTCCTTTAGGACGGACTGGTTGGATCGCCTTGCAGTCCAAGGGACTCTCAAGAGTCTTCCTCAATACCACAGTTCAAAAGCATCAATTCTTCAGCGCTCAGCTTTCTTTATAGCCCAACTCTCACATCCATACATGAGCACTAGAAAAATCATAGCCTTGACCAGACAGACCTTTGTTGGCAAAGTAATGTCTCTGCTTTTTAATATGCTGTCTAGGTTGGTCATAACTTTTCTTCCAAGGAGTAAGCGTCTTTTAATTTCATGTGCCATGAGGCACGTCCAAAAAATAAAATATATATATAGAGAGAGTATAGAAAAATGTCTATATGATAACAAATTAATACTTTTTCTAAGTTATCTTTTTGGAGAGGCAAAAATAATACCACTAACCCACTCTCATGTTAAGCTTGCTACAGTGAAGAGTTTCATAATATATAAACTATGAACTTGAGTCCATATATTGTAGGATACTCAGATGGGGAATTCATAAGCCTGGGTTCCAAGTTTTCTTTCCAACTAAATATGACTTTATTCTGGGCTCTAAGACTCAATTTCTATACCTATAACATGTCAACAGAGATGAAACTATCTTGTCTTAAATTTTTCTAAATCTAAAATGTAATCATTATTGCTGTATCAGACCAGACATGAAGACGCATTGTTATGTAGGCACTTGCCAGTGGCAGGTATGGCAAAAACTATTGAATGAGAGAAATGTAAAGCAATTAAAGAGAAGATTCAATAAGTTTTGGTCTGGGGTAGAGGCTGAAGTCACAGTCAAACCAAAATGAAATTATCCTCATAGTGAAGGACATTCTGATATATAAAAGTTAGAAGGAGTTTCTAAAAGAAAAGTCATATGGCTTTTTTAAAAGGAATATTACTTATTTTTCTAATACATATATGTAAGTAACATGTTTAATTATGTTAGATGTCTATACAAGTATTATTGTTTTAGAGGATAAGGTGGAATAGCAAACTNAAGGAGTTTCTAGAAGAAAAGTCATACGGCTTTTTTAAAAGGAATATTACTTATTTTTCTAATACATATATGTAAGTAACATGTTTAATTATGTTAGGTGTCTATACAAGTATTATTGTTTTAGAGGATAAGGTGGACTAGCAAACCAGATTTGGCCTTACTCCCTAGGAATGGGCATATAGAATAAGGAATCTTTATATTGAACTTCCCTGGTGGCTCAGACAGTTAAGAATCTATCTGCAAAGCAAGAGACCTGGGTTTGATCCCTGGGTTGGAAAGATCCCCCAGGAAAGAGAATGGCTACCCACTCCAGTATTCTTGCCTGAAGAATTTCATGTGTCCATGGAATTCTGTCGAGGAGTTTGGCAGGCTACAGTCCATGGGTTCACAAACAGTTGGACTTGACTGAGTGACTAACATAGTACCAAAATGTGCAACAGGGCTTTCCACAAGAAAACTGTGGCAGAAGGATTAATTCAGCATTGTAGCTCTATGATTTACCAAAAGTCCACTCTTCTTCTTGACATGAGTTTGGGTAAACTCCAGGAGTTGCCGATGGACAGGGAGGCCTGGCATGCTGCAGTCCATGGAATCACAAAGAGTCGGACATGACTGAGTGATTGGACTGAACTGAATGTGACTAGAGCAAAGAGCCAATGAGATGAGCATGAAATGGAGAGTGAGACGAACCTGGAGAGGTGAGCAGTGGCCAAAGGAAACAGGGCTTTGGAGACAATGCCAAAGGACTACTCTATCTTAAGAGTGAGAAGTAGTCATGGCAAGGTTTTCTGCAGAATGATGTACAAGATTACCTGCCTTAACAAAAGATTCCTTAGTGGATCGAGAAAAGTTTTACTTTTTTTTTTTAAGATCAGCAGGCTTGACTGAGTAATTTAAATTCCAAACAGTCCCTGTTGCATCTCTGATGTGTCAGTGAGGCATTAAGATAAATACGAGGTGCAGCAGCAGCAGCAGCATAGTTTGGGGTGAACAGAAAACCCAGTTCCTACAAGTATATCCCGTTGGTCACACAGCTGCATTCTAACACTGCTCTGGGTACAGATGTGTTGCCAACAGCGGCACAGAGAAAATGCTCAGGAAAAAGCGATGCAAGTGGGCTCTGGCAGTTATTTGGCTCACTTTTCAGAATCCATCTGTCAAACTAGTCCATGCTTCAGTAGCCAAGAAGACAGAAAATGCTGGCAACAGACAAAACTGCTACCAAACCTACAGAAACCGTGCCTTGCTTGGGAGCACTGCTCTGTGGAAAAAAAGTTTTGGTTTTTTTTTTGCTATGCTTGCATAGGAACATCTGTGTTTTCATCAGGGAATGTGAAATATAAGCACAAAAGAGAATGGACTAAACAGCATTAAAGAACCAGAATCACATTTGATGTGGCATTTAATAGCAAAAACAGGCCAAACCACATGACTAGTATCTATAAAATGGGTTAAAACACTGAAATGAAAATAAAAACTGACTGTAAGAAAGAAACCCTTGCATTTTGGTTCTGCATTTCCATGCCTGACGTGTCCCCTTTTCTTAGCCTTCAAATTCACTGCTTGTTTAGAAAAGTAAAGAAAAGANTCACTGATTCAATGGACATGAGTTTGAGCAAACTCCACGAGATAGTGAAGGATGGGGAAGCCTGGCATGCTCCAATTCATGGGGTCACAAAGAGTTGGACACAACTTAGCGACTACACAACAACATCCTAGGGTGGTAGAGGGAGGAATAAATTATTGAGGTTTAGGGAAAAGGAACTATTAAAGAAAAAATGCAGTAAATTGGAAACTCAGATAAACCAAGAATAAAGTCAACTGACTGCCCAAATGTCCAAGCAAAGTAAATTTAAGTTTTTTGAGAAGGGTAGCAATGGTGGGAACTACTATTTGAGGATCCAGTAGTTACTGAGGCAGCATGGGGCCAATTTAAATATCATTTCTGGAACCACTGGCTTTAAAGACTTTTTTTGAGGATTTAACAAGTTAATACATCTAGAGTGTTTTCAAAACTGCTTGGCATACACTCAGTAACTGTTTGCTCATATTATCTATTTTGTTTATTCCTAATTATACTCCTTCATGGTGGGAGGGTCCCCTATTTTTGATTGCAAAAACTTAAGTCAGATTAAAGAAACTTGCCTGTATCTAGAAAAATGGTATGCTGCTGCAGTTAAGTCACTTCAGTTGTGTCCAACTCTGTGAGACCCCATAGATGGCAGCCTACCAGGCTCCCCCGTCTCTGGGATTCTCCAGGCAAGAACACTGGAGTGGGTTGCCATTTCCTTCTCCAATGCATGAAAGTGAAAAAGTGAAATTGAAGTCACTCTGTTGAGTCCGATTCTTAGAGATCCCATGGACTGCAGCTTACCACAGCTTACCAGGCTCCTCCATCCAGGAGATTTTCCAGGCAAGAGTACTGTAGTGGGTTGCCATTGCCTTCTCTGAGAAAAATGGTATAGATGAACTTATAAGCAAAGCAGAAATAGTCACATATGTAGACAACAAATTTATGGTTAGCAAGTGGGAAGGAGGGTGAAACAAATGGGAAACTGGGATTGACATATATACAAATATAACATAGGTTAGTAATGAGAACAGACTATATAGCACAGGGGACTCTATTCAATGCTTTATGGTGATCCAAATAGGAAGGAAATGTAAAAAAGAGTGTATATATGTATATATATGACTGATTCACTTCACAGTAAAGCAGAAACTAACAACATTGTAAAGCAACTCTCCTCCATTAAAAAAAAATACAGAAACTTGTCTAAGATTACATATCTATAAATGAATCCAAAATCGAACATACTCTTTTCCTAACACATCATACAAACATCTGGAATATTTGAAATATAATTTATACTTTCATCTTATACACTAGATCAATGATTCCCAAGAGGAGTTTCCAGACCAAAAGCATGAGCATCCACTGAGAACTTGTTAAAAATGTCAATTTCCAGACCCCACCCCACATCTGTCATTCAAAACTGACATTACAAGGGCAGCTATAAGCAGTTACTTTCTCTTTCTATGTCAAATAAACCAATCTTAGCAGGAACATTAAAACCTATCCTAGAGGAATTGTGAAACACCAGAACATATGTTTAGTCATGATCATGGTGAGTTCTACTCTGGTGAGTTCAAAAGCATCAATTCTTCAGTGCTCAGCTTTCTTTATAGCCCAACTCTCACATCCATACATGAGCACTGGAAAAAATCATAGCCTTGACCAGACAGACCTTTGTTGGCAAAGTAATGTCTGGAGATTTTGAACAAAAGACAGCTGATATTCTATACAATAGCAAAATTTCAGCTTTACTTTAGGGCAAAGAATTTGATCAGTATATAGTTGACCCTTGAACAGCAGTGACATTTTTTTTTCCTATAGTAAACACTACAGGGTCTCAAAATCCATGGTTAGCTGGAACTGATGATGCGGTATGGTAGATATAGAGGAATCATAAATATAGAGGGCTGACTATAGGTTATTCTCCAGTTTTTGACTGAAAAAGGGCTGGTGCCCCAATCATCATGTTGTTCAAGGGTTAATCATACTATCAATTGCCTGTGTGACCCTGGGCAACTTCCATAACCAGTCTAGGTCTTGGCTCTCCCATTAGTGGAATGAGAAAACTCTTATATCCTTTACAAGTTTCTATTCTACTCTAAGAACTCTATATCTCTATGTTCTTTTATAAATATGATTTAAAAAAATCTGTGAAATAAGGTGACCTGTTGGATTGAGTTAAGAATATGAAATTTTTTAGATTTTTAAACTGGATCAGAGAAAGAAATATTTGAAGGCATTTTAAAATTTCATTATCCCAAGGCTGAAATTAAATCATATAGAGTATAGGGACTTCTCTAGAAATCCAATGGTTGATCCCACTCCTCAGGCTCAATCCCTTGTCAGGGAACTAAGATCCCATATGCTACATTCAGTTCAGTTCAGTCATGTCCGACTCTGTGACCCCATGAACTGCAACACGCCAGGCCTCCCTGTCCAACTCCCAGAGTCCACCCAAATCCATGTCCATTGAGTTAGTGATGCCATCCAACCATCTCATCCTCTGTTGTCCCCTTCTCCTCCTGCCCTCGATCTTCCCCAGCATAAGGGTCTTTTCAAATGAGTCAGTTCTTCGCATCAGGTGAGTAAAGTATTGGAGTTTCAGTTTCAACATCAGGCCTTCCAATGAACCCTCAGGACTGATCTCCTTTAGGACGGACTGGTTGGATCGCCTTGCAGTCCAAGGGACTCTCAAGAGTCTTCCTCAATACCACAGTTCAAAAGCATCAATTCTTCAGCGCTCAGCTTTCTTTATAGCCCAACTCTCACATCCATACATGAGCACTAGAAAAATCATAGCCTTGACCAGACAGACCTTTGTTGGCAAAGTAATGTCTCTGCTTTTTAATATGCTATCTAGGTTGGTCAGAACTTTTCTTCCAAGGAGTAAGCGTCTTTTAATTTCATGTGCCATGAGGCACGTCCAAAAAATAAAATATATATATAGAGAGAGTATAGAAAAATGTCTATATGATAACAAATTAATACTTTTTCTAAGTTATCTTTTTGGAGAGGCAAAAATAATACCACTAACCCACTCTCATGTTAAGCTTGCTACAGTGAAGAGTTTCATAATATATAAACTATGAACTTGAGTCCATATATTGTAGGATACTCAGATGGGGAATTCATAAGCCTGGGTTCCAAGTTTTCTTTCCAACTAAATATGACTTTATTCTGGGCTCTAAGACTCAATTTCTATACCTATAACATGTCAACAGAGATGAAACTATCTTGTCTTAAATTTTTCTAAATCTAAAATGTAATCATTATTGCTGTATCAGACCAGACATGAAGACGCATTGTTATGTAGGCACTTGCCAGTGGCAGGTATGGCAAAAACTATTGAATGAGAGAAATGTAAAGCAATTAAAGAGAAGATTCAATAAGTTTTGGTCTGGGGTAGAGGCTGAAGTCACAGTCAAACCAAAATGAAATTATCCTCATAGTGAAGGACATTCTGATATATAAAAGTTAGAAGGAGTTTCTAGAAGAAAAGTCATACGGCTTTTTTAAAAGGAATATTACTTATTTTTCTAATACATATATGTAAGTAACATGTTTAATTATGTTAGGTGTCTATACAAGTATTATTGTTTTAGAGGATAAGGTGGACTAGCAAACCAGATTTGGCCTTACTCCCTAGGAATGGGCATATAGAATAAGGAATCTTTATATTGAACTTCCCTGGTGGCTCAGACAGTTAAGAATCTATCTGCAAAGCAAGAGACCCGGGTTTGATCCCTGCGTTGGAAAGATCCCCCAGGAAAGAGAATGGCTACCCACTCCAGTATTCTTGCCTGAAGAATTCCATGGACAGAGGAGTTTGGCAGGCTACAGTCCATGGGTTCACAAACAGTTGGACTTGACTGAGTGACTAACATAGTACCAAAATGTGCAACAGGGCTTTCCACAAGAAAACTGTGGCAGAAGGATTAATTCAGCATTGTAGCTCTATGATTTACCAAAAGTCCACTCTTCTTCTTGACATGAGTTTGGGTAAACTCCAGGAGTTGCCGATGGACAGGGAGGCCTGGCATGCTGCAGTCCATGGAATCACAAAGAGTCGGACATGACTGAGTGATTGGACTGAACTGAATGTGACTAGAGCAAAGAGCCAATGAGATGAGCATGAAATGGAGAGTGAGACGAACCTGGAGAGGTGAGCAGTGGCCAAAGGAAACAGGGCTTTGGAGACAATGCCAAAGGACTACTCTATCTTAAGAGTGAGAAGTAGTCATGGCAAGGTTTTCTGCAGAATGATGTACAAGATTACCTGCCTTAACAAAAGATTCCTTAGTGGATCGAGAAAAGTTTTACTTTTTTTTTTTAAGATCAGCAGGCTTGACTGAGTAATTTAAATTCCAAACAGTCCCTGTTGCATCTCTGATGTGTCAGTGAGGCATTAAGATAAATACGAGGTGCAGCAGCAGCAGCAGCATAGTTTGGGGTGAACAGAAAACCCAGTTCCTACAAGTATATCCCGTTGGTCACACAGCTGCATTCTAACACTGCTCTGGGTACAGATGTGTTGCCAACAGCGGCACAGAGAAAATGCTCAGGAAAAAGCGATGCAAGTGGGCTCTGGCAGTTATTTGGCTCACTTTTCAGAATCCATCTGTCAAACTAGTCCATGCTTCAGTAGCCAAGAAGACAGAAAATGCTGGCAACAGACAAAACTGCTACCAAACCTACAGAAACCGTGCCTTGCTTGGGAGCACTGCTCTGTGGAAAAAAGTTTTTGGTTTTTTTTTTGCTATGCTTGCATAGGAACATCTGTGTTTTCATCAGGGAATGTGAAATATAAGCACAAAAGAGAATGGACTAAACAGCATTAAAGAACCAGAATCACATTTGATGTGGCATTTAATAGCAAAAACAGGCCAAACCACATGACTAGTATCTATAAAATGGGTTAAAACACTGAAATGAAAATAAAAACTGACTGTAAGAAAGAAACCCTTGCATTTTGGTTCTGCATTTCCATGCCTGACGTGTCCCCTTTTCTTAGCCTTCAAATTCACTGCTTGTTTAGAAAAGTAAAGAAAAGAGGTATGGGGAGATGAGCGGTGATAATAGAATCATTCCTCTTTTAGTCTCTACCCTTGAAATCACTTCATTAGGAAGGCATTCCTATGGACAACAGAGACCCTCACTGCAAAGAATTCTGATGATTTCTAAAACCATTTCCCAGAGTGTTTCTTTTTTCCTTATAGTGTCACAATTGCTTTAACTGCTTAACAAAATAGTGCATGCATCTATAGTAGAAAAATTCAGATCAAAGTTATATTTAGCAAGTGTACTGGACAAAAACACTCCTCCACGTGCATGTACATGCACACACATACACACACACACACAGGCTACTACAGAGAATTTTAGAGTTAAGTCTATATTTTTATGACACAGTAAGTCTTTCTAAACATGAAATTATAAAGAAAAAATATTTGGTTGACTTAGCAATGTAAAATGTTAAAGCTTTTACATAATGTAAAAGAGTGTTAAGCAAATTTTTAAAATCTATAATACACAGGGAAATAAGAATAATTCTGAAGTTATGATAGACAAGTTCAATTTTGATCATCTTAGTTTTTGACAAGATCTATCATTTCCTTGGGAAATATATGGCATCTCAACAGCTTTGCCAAATAAATGGCAGAATACATTAACTTTGGAAAATGGAGGAATGAGTATTATTCACTTTTAATTTCACTAGGATAATAGTGCAAGACCCAAGATTTGATGATCCCTATGCTTTGGAGAAGGCAATGGCACCCCACTCCAGTACTCTTGCCTGGAAAATACCATGTATGGAGGAGCCTGGTAGGCTGCAGTCCATGGGGTCGCTAAGAGTTGGACATGACTTCACTTTCACTTTCACTTTTCACTTTCACGCATTGGAGAAGGAAATAGCAACCCACTCCAGTGTTCTTGCCTGGAGAATCCCCGGGATGGGGGAGCCTGGTGGGCTGCCGTCTATGGGGTCGCACAGAGTCGGACACGACTGAAGCGACTTAGCAGCAGCAGCAGCAGCATGCTTTGTTTAATACTATGCCACCAGTGACTTGAAATGTTTCCCTATTTTTGCAAAAAGAGCCTTGAATTTTATTTTCCTGTGGGCCCTGCAAATTACATACTTGCCCCACACCCACTGTCCTATAAAATGCCTGTCTACAAAATGACAAGCTTCGTGCTAACGAAGAGTATCAAGATGCTTAACAAATAGCTCTAGTCCTTCAAAGTTTATAGCTTAAAAGTAAAGTTAAGTTTAGTAGCGAGGTTATAATATAGTAGAAAACATGGTAGAAATGAGGCTTCAGAGGAAGGGGAGGTTACTTTCCAATAGAAACACCAGTATCTATGGAGAGGGAAGCTTCTAGTTAGTTAAGATATAAACAGTGGAGACTCGAACATTGACTGTGGGGAAAAAAGCAAGAGAGGCAGGAGGCTGTGTAAAAGCACAGGGTCTGCTTGCGCTCCTGGAATCATTAGGTTTGCCCCAGGACAAGAAGAAACCAGGCTGAAAACGCAGGGTGCCACTGGCTGGGGCAGGAACTTAAATTCAGTTAATGAAGCTATAGCTAATTCAACAGGAACTGCCAGCCATTGAAAGGTTATAGAGGGAGCCAGCTGGTCACTGTCATAATTTAGGAAGATTAAAACCAGCCCGAGGCAACAGTGGTCATTGTGTCATCTCTCTGGACTCCCAGCCCAGTACTACGCATGCAAATGATGAGGACTTGATGTTTTACAGAGAGGCCAGATGCAAAGTGACATCCAAGTCAGTGCCTAGCTCTTTCATATTAAATCAGTTAAACTCCACTTGCTCTAAAATGACCAAGGAATGGTCACAAATCCTAGAGAACCAACTTTTATGGCTTAAGGTTTGAATTGTCAAAATAGATAACAAATTTGAATAGCTCTGAGAATATTACAAAAATAAAAGTTTATTTAGGGTGAATTTCTCACTCATACACACACACACACACACACACACACAGCACAGAGGGATCTCCAATTTCCTGAAACTGCGCCTCTAAAAAGTTTTTGTTGGTGTCATGCAAGACAGCATTGGCACAATTCCATTTCCTTATGAAAACTTATGGAAGCTGAAGTCAACATGGTGAGTACCCAGCTCCTACGTATGTGAGACAAAAAGTGAATTCTGTCCCACAAACAAGCATTTCACTGATTACCAATTGGGATCTTTCTGTTTCAGGGCTATGTCACAAGAAAATCAGTAACTTGCACTTTGATAGAGGCTTACAGTGAATTTTCACTCTGTCTCCATCTCTCTCCATTCACATACACACATCTATATATCAATACACACAACAACATATATCTATATGCATATTAATACAAGTGCTGTATCATTTGGCACTTGAATCATTTCTTTGTGAACTATACTAACATTTAAACAGAAACTCCCATTTCCACTTTTCCTAAGTGTTTCACTAAATCACACTGAGATAAAAAACTGACATCCTACCAACACAGCAATTTTTTTAACATATTATCACTTGACATATTTGAATTTTAGCAAGAATATAAAGAAAAATATGTGGAAATGAAAAATGTATGAACAGTTAATCAGAAACAAACCAAAAGAAATATCCAAGTATACAATCACATTTAAGAAAATTCAATAAATANGGGTGCTATACAGTCTGAAAGCAGGCTGATGCAGGGTCCTTGAAGCCAGGCAGAAGAAGCAAGGATTAATTTGATGAACAACAGGAAGCTAGCAGAGATCTTAAAGAGACAGAACAAAAAGACACACCATGGGGAAATTTTAAAAAGTAAAATACTTACTGGAAAAAAAATAGTATTTTCTATATTCACCATCATTTTTAATGTTTCCCAGGTATTTTGAGTATAAATACTCCTCCCTCCAAAGGACCAATTAGTATAACCAACAAATTGTGTTATTTTAAAAAACAGCAGCAATAAAAATAGTTTTCCTATGATATGGGTTTTTTAAACACATCTCAAAGGCATGATCGAAAGCATAATGTTAGAATGAAATAAAGCATAGATGTATTTTAAGGCTTTGCCCTACAGAAAGACTTCATAATGCACACCCCTGGTAACAGTATATAAAGGCTTCTATTATAATCTCTGAAACNGTTTTTTAAACACATCTCAAAGGCATGATCGAAAGCATAATGTTAGAATGAAATAAAGCATAGATGTATTTTAAGGCTTTGCCCTACAGAAAGACTTCATAATGCACACCCCTGGTAACAGTATATAAAGGCTTCTATTATAATCTCTGAAACCCAAAGATAAGATCATGGCAATCGCTGAGAAAGATTAATCTAGAAGGGACATATTTTATTCAGAAACGCCTTAGTCAAGAAGATTACAGACCATCACTAGTGTCATCAAATATGCACTTTATGTACAAACCGTGGGACAGAACGGTAATACGATGAAAGCTCAGCGTGAGGAAAACTGATCTGATCATACATTGTATGCCCAGATTCAGACGAGGAGTAAGAGCATGAAACAGAGGCCGCAGTAACTCAGGAATGAAGTGAGGAGGGTCTAAGTGAGTAAGACTACAATGGGAACAGCAAAAGCTTGGGTGGATGCGGGGTGGGAGGGAAGTAGAGGGCTCTGTGTGTGTGTGTGTGTGTGTGTGTACTAAGTTACCTGCAGCATTATTAGTGTTAGTTCACACTTCCAAGTCCATTTTCCATCTGTGGTCTCTCCTGACCAGCAACGTTTGTCCTATGAATTGCTATAGCTGTATCGATCTGTGTCACTCATCGGCACTTTACACATGTTGCTAATATTGTCCGTTATCTCTATGTCT
Source organism: Raphicerus campestris (assembly GCA_006410735.1). Lineage (NCBI taxonomy): Eukaryota > Metazoa > Chordata > Mammalia > Artiodactyla > Bovidae > Raphicerus > Raphicerus campestris. Next base: position 217,030 of record SJYW01020735.1, on the reverse strand, counting down.
ATATTATGTTACCTCAAATAAGAATGTACCATATTCCCCCATAGAAAAGTCCCTGTCTCGTTTCTTATAACCTCCCTCAACTCAAGAAACTTGCTTTTTATTTGATAGCCACTGGGTATAATTGTTAATTAATATATTTACATGAAATTCACCTGCTATATATATATATATATATACACACACATGTCTAGTCAGACTCTAAGATTACATTTAAATATCTAAACTGAATTTATTAGATATCATGATTCATGTGTTGCAAAATGATCTCTAAAAATAAGTTCACAGAATTCAGTATTTTTATCTTCTACTTCCATTTACATGGGCTGTTGAACTGTCTAAAACCATGTTTCCGATATTTTGTATGATAATGAATATGGCTTGAGGAAATTGCAAGTTTTTCCATGACCTTGGGCAAGATGCCAACATCTTTTTTATATGCAGCCAATATACACATTAGTGAGGTCAGCATTTTATACAGGTGGGCAAGCATGACTAGCAATCACTTGCTGTGTTGTCAGAAGCATGGTTATATTGGAGCTGTGGTTAGTATCTTGCTTCTTAAACAGGCTGTTGGAGTATAAGTCTGTTGCTTCCATAACTTGAAGAGAATGCTTTTTTAAAAACCCATTTACCTTTGATCTTAAGTGGTATATTAATCTCTGTAGGGGATACGCAATTCAGGAACAAAATTCCTGCGATTTTCACAATGACTGCTGTTGGTGAACAAAGAAGTCAGAAAAGCATAAAGCAGAAAAAAGGTCTGGCTGAAGGCATTTTCATTTCATTCAGTTATGCATCTAGAATGCTCTACTGAAACATGTCATTTTTTTCTCCAGGTTGAGGCCAGATTGAACTATATGGAAAAGATATGTTACCTTTACCCTGGGATCTCTTAAGTGTATGAGTATACCAAGAACACCTTCAGCAGAGGTAAAACTGGCCTTTGTTTAGGAGGCACCAAAATTATAGAAGAATGAGACATAAAACTGTGCTGGACTATGAAACCATAAATCTGGTTTGGCTGAAATTCTTCTATCAAGGAATGTATCTGTTGCCAAATTCAAATTTTGGAAGAATTCTCAGAAAGCATCTGTGGGTACAGAACACATGACTCAAAGGTTTCTTCTGCCCATGTTTATTTCACACCAATCTAGTTGACACTATTGCTGTATATGAGGGTCAGAAAATAAGCTGACAGTTCTTGCCCTCAAGAAACTCGTGGTCTGGCACAGAGGCCAACAAACTATGGTTCTGGCCAAATCTGGTTGATGATTAGTTGCTTTCCTCACTTGGGAAATTCCAAGAATGAAATTCCAAGGATTTTAGGAGCTCAATGCCAGAAAAGAGATGAAGACCAAATATATACTTTTTATTACAAATCATAGTAGTACAGGAAGTTATCAGGTCTAGATGAGGCACTGAGGATGAAGTCCTCACTATGTGTTTAGTGCCCTTATAGAAAAAGAGTCTCTCTCCCTACCCAAATGCACACATCAGGATAATGCCACTTGAGGATATAACTGGGAAGAGAGCTCACACCAAGAACTCCACTGTATTAGCTCCCTGATCTTGAACTCCACACCTCCTGTGAGTTCTGTGAGATAAACTGTGAGCAAATTCCTTGTTTAAGGCAACCAGTCTGTGGTGATTGTTACAGAAGTTTGAATGGAGACACCCCAGGTCCATGGAGCCCGAAGGAGTCTGTGGAAGGAATGCAAGGGATTTGTGAATGTGAAGTGAGAAAACAACATCTTTATTTTTATTACTCTGTTACAAAATTTAGCATATCTTTCCTAAGTGTAGGTGACATGACTTCCCTGGTGGTACAGTGGATAGGAGTCCACCTGCCAATGCAGGAGACACGGGTTTGATCCCTGATTTGAAAAGATTCCATGTGCAATGGGCATCTAAGCTCACACATTGCAACTACTGAGCCCGCCCACTACAATTACTAAAGCCCAGGTGCCTAGAGCCTGTGCTCTGCAACAACAGAAGCCACCAAAATGAGAAGTCTGCACGGCACCGAAGAGGAGGCCCTGCTTACTGCAACTAGAGAAAGCCTACGTGCAGCAAGGAAGAACCAGCACAACTAAAAATAAAATAAATAATCTTAAAAAACAGAGGCAACAAATCACTTTACTGTAGAAAGCATGGCTATTTTTATATCATCCTACACTTGTTGAGGATATCCCAAATATAATTTACATTCATCATTATTTTGAGATTATGGTAGTTAACTGGACCTCTGTGGCTAAGTCGCTTCAGTCGTGTCTGAGTCTGTGCCCATAGACGGCAACCCACCAGGCTCCCCCATCCCTGGGATTCTCCAGACAAGAACACTGGAGTGGGCTGCCATTTCCTTCTCCAATGCATGAAAGTGAAAAGTGAAAGTGAAGTCGCTCAGTCGTGTCTAACTCTTAGCGACCCCATGGACTGCAGCCCACCAGGCTCCTCTGTCCATGGGATTTTCCAGGCAAGAGTACTGGAGTGGGGTGCCATTGCCTTTGCCGAACTGGACCTCTAGATCTTATGTTATTTTACCACAATTAACTATTAAATGTTTTATCACTCTATTTCAATGTGAATGGTTCTATGTAATCCTGTGTGTTTTATGCTTTAATAGTCATTTTTAGATGAGTCCATATGCTTCATCAGTGATAAACAGGTCCATGGCACCCTTAAGATTAAGAGTCCCTGCTCTAAGTATCCCAGACAAAGGATTACCCCAGAAAAGCAGACAGGAAGCATGGTGAGGGAAGAGGTAATACTTTGCTGGTCTGCATCCATGCATACATGCGTGCTAAGTCACTTCAGTCATGTCCAACTCTGTATGACTCTATAGGCTCCTCTGATTCTCCAGGCAAGAATTCTGGAGCACACTGCTACGCCCTCCTCCAGGGGAATCTTCCTGACCCAGGGATCGAACCCGTGTCTCTTACATCTCCTGCACTGGCAGGCAGGTTTTTTAACACTAGTACCACCTGGGAAACCCAGGTCTACATCCACAGGGACATACAAATTGGTACAGATGGTGAAGAATCTGCCTGTAATACTGGAGACCCAAGTTTGATCCCTGGGTTGGAAAGATCCCCTAGAGAAGGGAATGGCTAACAACTCCAGTATTCTGGCCTGGAGAATTCCATGAAGAGGGGAACCTGGCGGGCTGTAGTCAATGGAGTCACAAAGAGTCAGACAGGACTAAGAGATTAACACTTTCACTTTCTCAAACGAGACTTATTTAGTAAACAGCCACTTCTCTAAGTTCCCAGACTATTTCCAGTCCTCCCCCAAGACTCCAGAGAGTTCCCTCAGGTCAACTAATAAAGGGGTGAACACTGAGCGCAGCATATCAAAATTTGTATTCTCTTTACATGCTTCTTCTGTGCCTAGGATAGCACAAAGTTCAGTTCAGTTTAGTTCAGTTCAGTCGCTCAGTCATGTCCGACTCTTTGCGACCCATGAATCGCAGCACGCCAGGCCTCCATTTCCTTCACCAACTGCTGATGTTCACTTAGACTCATGTCCATCAAGTCCGTGATGCCATCCAGCCATCTCACCCTCGGTCGCCCCCTTCTCCTCCTGCCCCAAATCCCTCCCAGCATCAGAGTCTTTTCCAATGAGTCAACTCTTCGCACGTGGTGGCCAAAGTGCTGGAGTTTCAGCTTCAGCATCAGCCCTTTCAAAGAAATCCGAGGGCTGATCTCCTTCCGAATGGACTGGTTGGATCTCCTTGCAGTCCAAGGGACTTTCAAGAGTCTTCTCTGACACCATGGTTCAAAAGCATCAATTCTCCGGCGCTCAGCCTTCTTCACAGTCCAACTCTCACATCCATACATGACCACAGGAAAAACCATAGCCTTGACTTGATGGATCTTCGTCGGCAAAGTAATGTCTCTGCTTTTGAATATGCTATCTAGGTT
>SJYW01020735.1:183317-199759 GCA_006410735.1 Raphicerus campestris | reverse complement strand
TGCCATTTCCTTCTCCAATGCATGAAAGTGAAAAGTGAAAGTGAAGTCGCTCAGTCGTGTCTAACTCTTAGCGACCCCATGGACTGCAGCCCACCAGGCTCCTCTGTCCATGGGATTTTCCAGGCAAGAGTACTGGAGTGGGGTGCCATTGCCTTTGCCGAACTGGACCTCTAGATCTTACGTTATTTTACCACAATTAATTATTAAATGTTTTATCACTCTATTTCAATGTGAATGGTTCTATGTAATCCTGTGTGTTTTATGCTTTAATAGTCATTTTTAGATGAGTCCATATGCTTCATCAGTGATAAACAGGTCCATGGCACCCTTAAGATTAAGAGTCCCTGCTCTAAGTATCCCAGACAAAGGATTACCCCAGAAAAGCAGACAGGNTCATGAAGACAAAAGTACTGAGTTCTGTCTAATGAAGAACAATAAAAATCACATTATCACTTTGTGAACTACTGACAAAGAAGGACTGTTAAAGCAATAAGCTACTCCAAGACAGTCTTGCAAGACTGATCTTCATAAAATACTATTCTAATCCTGTTATTCTGCTCACAACATTGTCAAAGTTTCCCTACTGCCAATAAATAAACAAAAACCTATTTATTTTTGCATTTAATCCACAAAGTACCATTCAAGCTTCATCGCTCACAATTCTTGATACAGACCTTTTATTTTGCCCAATAATTCTACTGTCAAGTTTCCAAATCTATCCTTCCATTCTCTGCCTTCTAGTCTTTGCTCTAATTATTTTTCTCTAATCATGACAATTCTAGTAGTCTTTCAAGAGTCAGTTTAATGACCACTTTCTCCATGAAGACTTTCCAGTTCACCCCAGCTAGAATTTCTCTATTTTTCTACAAACTTCTGATTGTGTCTGCTGTGTAGTTTTTATCACCGTGACTTGCATCATAGTTATTCATGGACCTGAATGATGTATCAGTTCTATACATGGTCCACCATGAGTAGTGTGACACCTCACAGAATTCAATAAATGTTGAATGTTAACAAGTTACTAGATTACCAGGGGGAAAACGATCTACAGATAAAAATGAAAAAACGGAGGATACTCACTCTGGATAAGAGAAAGGGAAAACTCAGTAACTGTCCTAAAAGATTTGATGGGTTTATTAGCCTTTAAGTAGATTCAATAAAGCTGTTTATATTCAATAAAGGTGTTTATAGTGGCCTTAAGGGCTAGCCTGAAATCAAAAGTTGGGAGATATTTATAACAAACATTCTTCAGACATTTATTGAGACCTTACTGCTTGCCAAGAACTGTGTTAGGCACTGGTGATTCAAAGATAAAGATACAGACCTTGTTCTCAAGTACCTTCTTGCTGCTCAAAGTTAATTTTCTTTAGTTTTCCTCTTTATTTATACATTCACTTGTTTATTATTCCATCTTATGATAATAACCTTAATTATCCTATCTCAAGCAAAATTTGAATCAATCTACTCCATAATGCTTCTGGTGAATTAAGAGGCAGTTCCTTTTGACTTGTCAAGAATAGAACTAAGCCAGTAATTAGAACTGACAGGGCTGATGATCAGACTCAATGTAAAGACAAAGAGAACACAGCAATGGCTAACTTGTCCTAAGAAATTTCTCATAACAGAAAATGTTCCAGTAGACCACCTGATAAAATAGGGGAGAAAGAATTTCTGTATCAGGTTGGAAATTGAATTGGATCACCTGAAAGGAGTAATTGAACTACAAGATTGTATAGTAGATAACAGATCAATACAGAGAGCAGAGAGTCAGAACTACTGGGTTGGTCAAAAAGCTTGAAAAAACTTGAATAAATGAATGAATACATAATTATAGTTACTTTGAAGTAACATACTCCTGTAAGGGGCATTGTACACAAGGATAATGGTTTAGTGACAGGTCTTATGCCAGACAGCCAAATATCTAGAAAAAAGTGATGTCCTTTGTTGATGTTAACGAAGGAAATGTTGTTTCAGGCAAATTCTTCCTGCACAAATTGAAAATCTCAGGAATAGAAAACTAGAGGCATGAAACAGCATGCTACAACATGTGAGTCCGTAATCTGGCCTGTGTATCTTCTACACGGGGACTGTGTGGCCTTGGGCAAGTAATTTGAGCTTTCATCAGTCTATTTAGAAAACTGAGATAATAATGGATGCCTCATGAAATTCTTCTCAGGTATCGATGAAATAACTCATGATAGATACTTAGCGTGGTAACTGTCGCCTAGCACGTTCTTCACGCAAGGATGCCCTTTAATGATGTTTCCATTTTTTAAACATGCAGAAAACAAACATCAGCTTGTAGGCTATAGACAATGAATTCTGAGTTTTTAAAAAAACAAAAAACAAATTTAGAACAGTTATGAAGTTGGTTCACTGCCTCAGAATAATAAACAGAAACATCACTTGGTGAATTGCATCCAGGTTTAGGAAAGCTTAAAGGTCAAGTAGGAAATTACGATAAAGACTCAGAGTGTGTTGACAGGATAAGATGAGATGCTGGCTATCAACAACATAGAGCTTTTCAAGGGTAAAAAGTGTGTCTTGTTCATCTTTTTAGTCCCCAGAGCAGGGTGTCTCCAGTTACCGGCACATAGAAAAGGACCAACACACGTTTGCTGACTGAGTAACTCATACATANGTTGGTTCACTGCCTCAGAATAATAAACAGAAACATCACTTGGTGAATTGCATCCAGGTTTAGGAAAGCTTAAAGGTCAAGCAGGAAATTACGATAAAGACTCAGAGTGTGTTAATAGGATAAGATGAGATGCTGGCTATCAACAACACAGAGCTTTTCAAGGGTAAAAAGTGTGTCTTGTTCATCTTTTTAGTCCCCAGAGCAGCGTGTCTCCAGTTACTAGCACATAGAAAAGGACCAACACACATTTGCTGACTGAGTAACTCATACATATTCCTGCTGGGAACTTTTAGGTGTAAGCATCTCCCTACTCTTCATTTCTCTGGATGGCCTTTAATTCTATTATAAATGGGCCTCATATAATTTAGCTGAATCCAAATCTTGGAAAAATTCTAGAATTAAAAACAATCCAACAGATGGCATACAATCCTTTAGAAAAGTAAACAGAGGTAGGGTGGCCATTCCATCTCAATGAGATTTATTTTCAATAGGCTCTGCAATACATACAGAGTCCCCAGAACATCAGTGAGGTTCCAAACATGACACATTTTGGACCTCAGTCATAAACTTCAGTCTCTGGCAAGTTCCTGAGATGGTTTTGCTGGCAGCTTCTGTTACAGTCACACCATTTCCTGCAGGTTTGCACATTTTGAAAAGTGTGCCCAATTCAAAAATATCTGTTTGGTAAATGTCACGGCACATCTGTGCATAACAACAGATTTTGTCTCAAATCTCATTAAGGAAATGGATATTACATCTGTAAGTCCTTTTGTCGGTTGACTGGCTGCATCCCTAAACACTGCACCAACATGTTGAAAACGTATGTTTCCGTATTTGCTGAAATTCAAACAAACATCTTTACAAAGTCATACTAATACCTTTTCCTCGCAAGGTGAATTACACAACTTCAACTCAGAAACGTTACTAAAATTTTGTCTCCCAAAGGAAGGGTTTCCTTTTTCCTGGCCAGTTCTCATATCATACTGTTTCTTTTTCTGCAAATGTGTCTATATCCCAGAAGGTATGTATTTGATGTACCTTTAATTAATCTTATTTCTTGAGGGGAAAAAAAACTAAGCATTGAGGTTAGATGTCTATTAACCCCCTGCTGTGTCTCCCTGAGACACTCCCTGAGATGTGCTTTAGAAGTTTCCATCTCTGTTGCGTATCTCTACATTACCTTAGTTTACTGCCACCTTAAGGCTAGACTCAACAGCCATAAATTATGATCCCTTTCAAGTTCTCACATAAATATGAAAACCAATGTTTCTGTCTTGGCCCCATTAAGGAAGTATATGACCCAGCTGGTTAAAAGAACCAGCTGTAATACTACTTCACATTTATTTTCTAGGCACTAGTAGGCTTTGAAATAGATATGTTGCTTTCTGGACCATCTCTTCTTTAGTAAATTATATGTAATTCTCTATGTTTGGCAGAAGTCTGGGGAAAAAAGAATCATCAGGAAAGGGAGCTCTCTAGCCATCTCCTCTGCTGGCAGATGAAGTAGACAACATCAAGAAATGTCAAGTGAGCTCAGCTGTTTTACATTTTCAAAAGTGTCTACTTTTGGCAAACTATGAGAATGCCTGCTTTCCTTCTTGTGATTTCACTTGTCTGGAAGACACACAGTGTTGCAATGAAAACTGATCATTCAACAACAATTAGAAAAATGAGTTTTAATTGACCTGAAAGACAGAGGCTGGCTGTGCTAGGATACAAAATGGAAACAAAGTTTTGTTCTGTTTTTACAGATGAAAGAAACAGTATCTTCTATATTTTAGAACAGGGTCACTGGTTTCTGCTGGAGGAAAAAAAAACCCTAGAAAACAGGATTCTCTGCTTAAACATATCAAATATATCCACTTTTCTTACACCAAGCATCATATTCACACAACAGCACCAACTGTGAAGACACAAAGATGATATTCAGAAAGCAAACTAGACCTAATGATTTGCCTTTGGTCAGCATAGTTTTATCGACTCTTCCAGCAAATAGTGGTGGACCCAGCAGAGTAGTCATTTGCTTACTCCACTGAAGGATATATATTTGCTGAGGAGGTGGAGACTGGTGCAGTTATATGTAGCAGAGTTATTTCTTATCTCAGCCTGGCCATGGCTGAGGCTTCGTGTTATTGAGGCTGATCCAGCGGAATCTCTTCCTTGGAGAATCACCATGCTGAGGAATTCAATCCCAGGGTCCCATCCCTTCCCATTCCTCACTCTCTTCCCCCCTTTTTGAGTAAATGATCAATCAAATTACATTTTTGCTTAAGCCAGACCGAGTCTGATCTCTAGAGCCCCAGAAGGAGCCCTACATGCCTTACAGATTGCTAATTCTGGCATAATCACTGCATAGAATAGAAAAGAGATTAAACTCTGGAATCTTTAAGCCACTTCAATAGAATTGTATAGTTTTTAGAGTTTTCACATAAATAATTCTAATTGTTTGAAATGATACTTAAATAAAACAATTTATAATGATTCCATTGTGTCAGTAGGAAAAACCACACACAAAAAAGGTAGAGTGATTAAGTGACTTTATAAATAATTATTCAGCTATACAATGACAGCTATAGAGTTCATTTCCCCAAATTCCTTCAAAAGCATTATCAATTCATACATTACAGTTTTAACCAAAATTACCAAAAACCCTTCAGTATAGCACTCTTGTACTATACAATCAAGTTACATTTTCCAAATTATAAATTTGGACTGCATGTCCTTTATACAAAGTAGATTTTTTCAAAGATAAATTGCCAATAATAACTGACACATTTCTGGAAATCTTAAGCATTCTAGTTGATCTAATTCTTGGAAGCTATTTATGAGACGTAAGGGGTCTCAAGACACAGCTGAATCATTACAAAGCACTGAAACATAAAAGGAAAAAAAGGGAAGTGCTAAAGTCATAAATACTAAAGTCACATGAGCTGGAATACGGTAAGTTAGTTTTTCCACAGAAAAATATTTAGGAAATTCTCACTGGTAGCAAACAATATACACACATCCTCTATCTTCCAGAAGCTTACAATGGTTCAATGGAAAAGGGAACAATAAACAAAGCGGTATCAATACGGTGTGCTGAGGGCTAGGGTCACCTGGCAGGTTCACCAGGTCTGGAGAAAGCATCTTTAAGGAGCATCTAATCAAACCCTAGCGGTAAGAAAAGATTTCCTGGGGGTGGAGGTGGGAAATGTTTCAGGTGAGACCAGGAAAAGGACAAAAAAGGAAGACTTTTCCAAATTCCTGATGTTAATAAAGCCAGCAAAACTTCACTTTAAAACTATATGAAAAAAATCCCTTTTATTTTTCATTTCATTCCACTCCATCTTCTACACAGACACTCTTTATTCAGCTCAAAGACATAAACTCCTAAAACACAGGCAAGGCACCTCTACCCCCTCACTACTCAGTTCAGAGATAAGAAACCCACCTGCTTAAATTGCTGTGCTGCCATATTTTATAGACTCCAGCCATGACTTCAGCAGATCCTAGCCAAAATGAATGAAACATTAACAAATTCTCCACCTTCTGACTTGATTAGTACCATTCACTCCATTCTTAAATTTAAGATCTCTAAAAATTACCTCATGCATCCTGACAATATTGTCAGTTATGGATTTCTGGGGATTTCAAACCTATATTCTTCAGTATAACTAATACCACCCACTTTAAGGATGTAATGAACCAAAAGAAATGGAGACAATACAGTTGAAACTCCTTAACCCAGATGCTACAACAATTCAACCACAGATACATCATTACTGTTAGGATAAATCAAAGTTAACATCTTAGGCTAACTACTGGTCTGTTCATCTATACTGGCTGATTGAAATCTCCCCAGCCACTGACAAAAGTAGCTAATATGTATTTCTTAACCACATGATGTCTTTATCAATTTGGCTTTATGTGTTTAAATGTGGCATAATTCTATTGTATCTGTTCAAATACAAACATGCATCAGACATAGTATAGGGTTGACAGTAGTCTTGGCTGGAGTACAAATGAATCTAAAATGTAGAATGAGGAGCTGGGAGATACTCAGCAGAACCAGCCTCAGTCTTTATTGTTCCTTGAATCTTGTTTCTGCTTAGTACTGCAAAATAAATCTACTGACAAATTTGGAATCTTCATTGTAAGTCAGTAATAAAATAGACAGTGATTTGATACAAGTTGCATTTAAGTAGAAAGCCAGGAATATACTTTAGTATATAAATTTGACCCTTTCAATTTTCTTTGTTGGCTCTTTCAGCTTCCCTTGGCCAGTATTTTTATGTATTTTTTTCCTTCTGTTATTTTCCAATCAGGAAAACAACGGTAAGGAGGAACAAAACCTGTCAGGGGAGAAGTGGAAAGATGAGTATGAAAAGGACTAACAGGGAACGAAAGATTTATACTAAAAAATACCACTGTTTTTCCTCCTCTCGTTGCATGCACTGTTGCATTCACCTGTTGTCATCCTTTGTAAGGGCATTAATGAAAAATACCAAGAATAAAGGAGGTATTTCGGATGAGGATTTGACATGATTCCAAATGTTCTTTATATAAAAATAATCAAATTACAATTTTACAGCTAAAGAAGGAAGAAGGAAATAACAACCCCAGTGAGCAACTTGGATTCTAAAAGATGAGAAGAGCATTTATTTTAATTAGTCATGGTCTTTACACTAACTCTCTCCTGTCACAAGTAAGACTTTTTCCATCAATACAATGCTTCTCTTTTCAATAACAAAAAGTGAGATGAGAGGCAAAAAACAAAACAATGTAATTTTTTATCCCGAAAACTGTGACCATTTTTAAAGCTAAATTAAAGGCAGCCTAATTGATGCTAATGAAACTATACAGTCAGATCGAGACTTAGGAAATTGTTCCTTATTTCATCAGGGAAGGAAGTTCAAAACTGTAATTGTATGGCCAGGTAAATGCCTGAATCTGTCTCTTATACACATCTGTATTTTTTTCCTTCTGTTATTTTCCAATCAGGAAAACAACGGTAAGGAGGAACAAAACCTGTCAGGGGAGAAGTGGAAAGATGAGTATGAAAAGGACTAACAGGGAACGAAAGATTTATACTAAAAAATACCACTGTTTTTCCTCCTCTCGTTGCATGCACTGTTGCATTCACCTGTTGTCATCCTTTGTAAGGGCATTAATGAAAAATACCAAGAATAAAGGAGGTATTTCGGATGAGGATTTGACATGATTCCAAATGTTCTTTATATAAAAATAATCAAATTACAATTTTACAGCTAAAGAAGGAAGAAGGAAATAACAACCCCAGTGAGCAACTTGGATTCTAAAAGATGAGAAGAGCATTTATTTTAATTAGTCATGGTCTTTACACTAACTCTCTCCTGTCACAAGTAAGACTTTTTCCATCAATACAATGCTTCTCTTTTCAATAACAAAAAGTGAGATGAGAGGCAAAAAACAAAACAATGTAATTTTTTATCCCGAAAACTGTGACCATTTTTAAAGCTAAATTAAAGGCAGCCTAATTGATGCTAATGAAACTATACAGTCAGATCGAGACTTAGGAAATTGTTCCTTATTTCATCAGGGAAGGAAGTTCAAAACTGTAATTGTATGGCCAGGTAAATGCCTGAATTAAGCATGTGAAATAAGGTAGCCTACTTCAAGTAGGTAAGTTAGACCACCATCCCCCCATAATCTATTACAAGCTCTGGTGTACAGACAGGGTACATTGAGGCTGCTCCAATAATCTGCAAAATGACTATCATTTCAGGACATAAGATTCAAAAACACGTCCCCATTACTCTAGAAATGTCCCATGATGAAACCATTTTTTCTTCCTGACAGGTGTAAGGTGTTTTGCTTTTATTAACTTTGGAAAAGAAGACCAACCTATGCTTGCAATTTTAAAACACCAGAGCCCACAGCAGCTGATGCTGAATGCTGCTGCTGCTGCTAAGTCACTTCAGTCGTGTCTGACTCTGTGTGACCCCACAGACGGCAGCCCACCAGGCTCCCCCGTCCCTGGGATTCTCCAGGCAAGAACACTGGAGTGGGTTGCCATTTCCTTCTCCAATGAAAGTGAAAGTCAAAAGTGAAAGTGAAGTCGCTCAGTTGTGTCCGACCCTCAGCGACCCCATGGACTGCAGCCTTCCAGGCTCCTCCATCCATGGGATTTTCCAGGCAAGAATACTGGAGTTCGGTGAACAGTTAATGGGAGAGCCACACACATAGCTGCAATTAAGTCCTAGGGAAGAAATGGCATTCCCGGGTAATTTCCAAGAAGGCTATTCATCTCTGCACCAGACACAATGAACGGCATTACCAGGCAGGGAGAGAAGGATGAGTCGAAGGACACCATCCTGCATGAACAGCATGCATGTCATCTTTATTAGGCCTCAACGAGGAGACCCTGCAGGCAGCCGAGGGAATGACTGCGGTGGAGACCAAAGTCAGCAGGCTGTCAAAGGGCAGCCGCAGCCGGAGTGGAGGAAAAACACACCAGACAACCGAGCGAAAGCAGGCCTTTCACAAGCAGTGTTAAAAGTAGCAGTCACTTATGAAATGTCAAAAGGGATGGAGAAAGAGGCAAACAGGATGGCAAAGGGGCAAATGCCAGAGCCAACCTGGCATTCTTTCCAAAGAATTCTTTTCCAAAGAATTAGCCACATTGGAAAAGACTTTTAATTCAGCCACCTTATTCGTATGCAAGAAGTAAATTCCCATTTTTAGGACAGTGGCTTGTTTTCCATGACACTAAAGTCCACATCGTAGATTTTTCTACACACTCATCTTGTTTTCCAAACAAAGGAACTTTACCTTTAAAGGAAAGGTCTACAGAAAAGTAGGTTTTCCTGGTAACTCAGTGGTAAAGAATCCATTGGCCAGTGCAGGAGACACAGGTTTGCTCCCTGGGTTAGGCAGATCGCTGGAGTAGCAAATGGCAACCCACTCCAGTATTCTCGCCTCGGAAATCCCACAGACAGAGGAGCCTGACAGGCTACAATCCAGGGGTTCGTAAAAGAGTCAGACATGATTTACTGACTAAACAACTGCAGCAGAGGATAACCCACAAAGTCCCTGAAATCATGCACTATATTGGAAGAAATAAGGCGCTGTTCTCAAACTTGAGAAGCACTAAAGCACTTGGAGAGTTTTCTAAATAGATTTCTGGGCTCCACCCTCAACAGATATTGGATAGACCCCAAGGATTTACATAATAATTACCATGTGGTGCTGTTTGATGCTGCTGGTCAGGGCACCACCACTTAAGAACTACTGGTCTAAGAAAACGTGATGAGCACATGTAATTTTATGCCTAGACTTACAACTAAACAAACAGAATGTGGTGGCTCAGTTGCTTACGTCATGGCCGACTCTTGAGGCCCCATGGACTGAACAAAATAGCTTACTTAAATACTTAAAATCATTTTAGACATACTTTTCTTCTCAATTATTTTCTATTAGTTAAGTGTCTTAGAACAGTACATTGCAAACTTACATGTATATAAGAAGCTCTCAGTGGCCTTGCTAAAATACTGATTTTGATTGTATAGGTCTGGGGTGGGGCCTTAGATTTAACTTTTCTAACAAGTGCCCAGGTGAATAGTACTGCTCTTAGTCTAGGACCCCATAGGCAAAATCTATGATACAATGAGAAGCAATGGAGCCTGGGGGTCAACAGTAAGGACTCAGGAATCAAGCTGCTCAGATACAAGTCCAAGCTCCGCGATTTACTAACTTGCAGGACAGGGTAGGTTACTTAACCTCTCTATGGCTAGCTTCATCCATGAAATTAAATAAGAAAGAGTACCTACCTCACACAGTGCTGTGAGAATTAAAAAGTCTCTATGTATATGGTGTGCTTGGCATGGGTAAGTATTCCACAATCATTAGCACAGTATATAGAAAAAGGAAGTGGATTTGCTTTTATGAAACCCAGTTCTATATTTGCTTTTTATATTATCTTTATAGCTCCTTAAAGTTAAGCGGTTCTTGTTGAAGACAGGAGGCAAGGGTTTCATAAGATTAAATATTTGATTTGACAAAATTCTTCATCTAAATATTGATTGCTATTGAAATTGTTTACATTTCTTAAGGCTATAATATAAAACAATCCTATCCCTGCAGACTTCAATAAGCTTTTACCATTTTTTGTTTGTTTTTCATCCAAGGCAGGACTGAACTCAGTCGTGTGTGTGTGTGTGTGTGTGTGTGTGTGTGTGTGTGTGTGTGTATACAGGTACATGAAGCAGGTTCTGATAAAAAAATTTTAATAAAAGTACTTTGCCTAATGTTGTAGATATTAAGTAGTAGTGAAGCATTCACAAACAACTACTTTCTGGTTTTGTTTATAAAATAGATCTACAGGGACTTCTGACTCCTTCTGCTACTCAAGTTTTCTTAGAAGCAACAGTTCTTACACACTTACAGAAATATATTTTTTCCTACTTTGATTGCTCCACCAATAGAAAGTAGTGTATTCAAGCTGCAATTATTTAAGGGTTTCTACATGCTTTTGTTGTCTAATGGGAAATATAAAGTTCTGGTGAACTAGAAGGTGCTGGCTGAATATATATGAAATGAGAAAAGCAATAGTTTTCTATTAACAGTATAAAGAGGCTTTCTGAGACCCAAACCACTGCTGTTAAGACAGAACATTTAGAAATGCCTGTCTGCTTCCAAATGTCAGTATAGTAAGACTGTTTTTGTGAGACTGTCAACATTTTATTGAAAGGGTAATCTGGGGTAATTGTAGAGGCCTGAAACTACACCTGCTATAATTTCACCCCTAGCTTTGGGGAAACAGCCTCTTTAAAAATGACAACGTAACAGAATAGCTTTGTAAACAATGGCTTTTTCACAACTACACCATTCATACTTGAGATCATGAGTATAAACATGTGTAGACACACTGAGCATGACATTTGATGAGTGAAATGGCTGTTGCTTTGGGTTTTTTTNGGTAATTGTAGAGGCCTGAAACTGCACCTGCTATAATTTCACCCCTAGCTTTGGGGAAACAGCCTCTTTAAAAATGACAACATAACAGAATAGCTTTGTAACCAATGGCTTTTTCACAACTACACCATTCATACTTGAGATCATGAGTATAAACACATGTAGACACACTGAGCATGACATTTGATGACTGAAATGGCTGTTGCTTTGGGTTTTTTTAAATTCTTTATAAAGCAGAGAGGGCATTTGGCCCCAAAAAGAGAGAGGAAATTATATCAAAAAGGGGAGAATTTCCAATTTTAGTGACAATTGTTCTCTTGATAGAACACGGTAATTATTATGAATATCTTTAATACCATTTTATTCAATACGACATCCTTTATTTCCACTATCTTTAGAATAAATAAAATAACCTTGCTACAATTTCAGAATCTTAAAATAAATCCTGCAATTAAAGGGAGATAAGAATTCCTTTCAAAGGGATATGTGTGATTACTCTATACTAAAGTCTGATAACACAGTGCTGTGCATGTGTGCTCGGTTTCCCGGTTGTGTCGACTCTGCAACCCCATAGACTGCAGCCCGCCAGACTCTCCCGTCCATGATATTTTCCAGGCAAGAGTGCTGGAGTGGGTTGCCTGGTTTCACATAAATAATGGGGAGCAGGGTGTAAGTAGGCTATCCATTTGGTTTACAAATGAAATGCAAGAGCTGTAAACACTAAGCAATGCATGCCTAATGACCTCACCAGGTTTATTAGTAGAAAATTCACTATCCATCAACTAATATACGATCTTTCGCCAAGCACAGTGTCAATCATCAGAGTGAATTAGGCTAAATAAAAATCAGTCTACCAAACCAAGTCACTAACGGATGAATGTGGAAAACTTGTGACATACTTCAAGACAGACTCAGTCAAAGGTATATGCATAAGCTTATTTGCATGGCAGAAAGGGGGACCTATGATAGGAAGTTTTAGGGGAGTTTTGTGTATTGTCACCTAAGAGAAAAGC
Organism: Raphicerus campestris; assembly: GCA_006410735.1. Lineage (NCBI taxonomy): Eukaryota > Metazoa > Chordata > Mammalia > Artiodactyla > Bovidae > Raphicerus > Raphicerus campestris. The sequence continues at coordinate 187,171 of SJYW01020735.1, read as the reverse complement.
TGGTAAAGATAAAAATGCCTGTTCTCCAACTAGGACTGCCATGTTGCCCCAACTAAAATACCAAATCACATGAGAAAATCTTATAATCAAGCATATAACAAGATCAAGATTACAGAGAACATGTCTAGTAAATGAGCAGGGGACCTCGGAAACATGTTATTAGTGGGTGGTTCTTCTGTGGAAATAAATGACAATTATTGGACTGCCAGTTAAAACATGGATAACTGACAATCCTAGACTTTGCTTAAAGCTCTGCCCCCTCTGTTCTCCACCTTCATTCTAAGGAACTCCAAGCATCTCTTTTCCAATGCTTTTATGAACAATATCTTCAAACTGATTAAAAAAAAAAACTCTGTAAAAATTATCAGTTCATTCCTAATAGAATAGCTGTTGACCCTATTAAACAGAATATATTCTTTGTTCTGATACCTCCCAGAACTGGTAAGGAATCTGCCTCTAATATGAAAGACCTGGCTTCAATCCCTGGGTTGGGAAGATCCCCTGAGGAAGGGAACGGCTACCCACTCCAGGATTCTGGCCTGCACAATTCCATGGACTGTATAGTCCATGGGGTTGCAAAAAGTCGGACACAACTGAGTGACTTTCAGAACAAGGAAACACTTTCCCACAGATAAATATCACTGCTATAAGGTCATTTCTGGCATTTTTCAATTACTGCGCTTTTCCTAACTCCAGCCACAGAAGATTCAAANGTATTTTACTCTCTTGGTATCCCCTGTCTTGGTAGACTGTTCATGGTAAAGGTTTAACAGCTGTGCCTTGGAATGCTTCAGGGCACGCCAACCTGTGAGGATATAAAAATTAGCACCAGGCATGAAAGCCCACGTTAGATCTTGTTAGGAGTCCCTGGTATGTTTCTGTGTATGCTAGAGCAGCCACTTTGTGATGCTCTGACCTCCTCCTCAAGACTGGCTGCCTGTGAAGATGTGTATAAGAGACAGGTCTTGAGTCTTATATCAAAGCACCAGACATTTTTGATGGGATTAAACATTAAGCACAATTCACATTGTTTTCCTTTTTTTTCTATTCTTTAAAAATTAATTTTCCTTTTGCCAAATAGAAAGCTAAATAGTCTGAGCCAAACAAAGTAAGGCACTAGTACGTCTGGATTCTACAGCTTTAGAAACATTCAGATACCACACCCAAAACAGCATCACAGCCTCTGCTGGCCACCAGAAGCAACAGAAGCATGATGAGCACTCAAATGGCTTTACAGGCAGCCAGTCTTGAGGAGGAGGTCAGAGCATCACAAAGTGGCTGCTCTAGCATACACAGAAACATACCAGGGACTTCTAACAAGATCTAACGTGGGCTTTCATGCCTGGTGCTAATTTTTATATCCTCACAGGTTGGTGTGCCCTGAAGCATTCCAAGGCACAGCTGTTAAACCTTTACCATGAACAGTCTACTAAGACAGGGGATACCAAGAGAGTAAAATACAGATCTAGCTGTGAAGATGCATAGTGTACTATAGAAAAAGTCATGAGTAATCAGACAATTAGAACAGTCACTGGAAGCAACCAAGATGTCCTTCAATAGACAAATGCATTAATAAACTATTGTATCTACAGCCAATGGAATATTATCTAGAGCTCTAAAAAGTGAGTTATCAAACCAGGTGGCTCAGATGGTAAAGCATCTGCCGACAATGCGGGATACCCGGGTTCAGTCCTTGGGTCGGGAAGATCTCCTGGAGAAGGAAATGGCAATCCATTCTGATATTCTTACTTGGAAATACCATGGAAATCCCACGAACAGAGGAGCCTGGTAGGATACAGTCCATGGGGTCGCAAAGAGTCGGACACAACTGAGCGACTTCACTTCAAGCGCATGTTACTAAGTGCGTGCACACATGATCAGTCCTATCTGACTCTTTGTGACCCCATGGACTATAGCCCACCAGGCTCCTTTATCCATGGAATTCTCTTGACAAGAATACTGGAGTGGGTTGCCATTTCCTACTTCAGGATATCTTTCTGACTCGACACTGAATCTACGTCTGTTGCAACTCCTGCACTGGCAGGAATATTCTTTACCACTGAACCACCGGGATAGCCCATTACTAAGTAAAAGAAGCCCATCAGAAAAGGCTACATAGTGTATGATATGCTGGAAAAGGCAAACTACGGAAACAGGAAAAGGATCAGAAACTGCCAGAGGCTTCGGGGAGGGAGAGATGACTAGGCAGAGCCCAGAGGATTTTTAAGGCAGGGACACTACTCTACATGAAAGTGCAATGGTGGATACAAGTTATTATACATTTGTCACAACCCAGAGAATACATACCATGAAGAGTGAGCCCTAAAGGCACACCATGGACTCTGGGTGATGATGATATGTCAGTGTGGGTTCATCAACATAACAAACGTACCACTCTGGTACATGACTTTAATAGTGGAAAACTTTGCATTTATAGGGGCAGGGAGTAAATGGGAACTCTCTGTACTTTCTACTTAATTTGGATGTTAATGTAAAACTGCTTAAAAACAATCAATTAAAAAGAAAAGATCAATCTAATGATAGAACATGATGCTATATGAACACACCAGATGGACATCCTATTTTGTGAATATGAAGGATGCTTTCTGGGAAGGAAGGTGAAGAGTGTTAGCTGTACTTTCTAGCTAGGTATGTTACTTTCTATAACCAACTTGAATGTCAAGTGCTTCCTCATTAAAACGGCTATAATAATGGATACCTTTCCCATTACTGTGAGGATTACTGTGAGGATTATATGTATAAATCATCTAATAAACCCAAAAAGGGTCTAATCACTATCTTGTACAGTGTAGATTAGATTATTTTATCACTCTAAAACAAAGGTGTACAACTTATAAATCAATTATCTTAAAATTAAAGATATTCTAGCAATTGGGAGTATTGAATGAGCTAATGAAAAAATTTATTGCATTATGATTCTAAATTTGTTTTTAAANACTGTGAGGATTACTGTGAGGATTATATGTATAAATCATCTAATAAACCCAAAAAGGGTCTAATCACTATCTTGTACAGTGCAGATTAGATTATTTTATCACTCTAAAACAAATGTGTACAACTTATAAATCAATTATCTTAAAATTAAAGTAAGATATTCTAGCAATTGGGAGTATTGAATGAGCTAATGAAAAAATTCATTGCATTATGATTCTAAGTTTGTTTTTAAAACAGTTAAAGTCATTTTGCTAGCCTGCCAACTGGAGAGCTTCCCTAGAAGGGTGGGTGGCCTCTGTAGAAGAGGCTTTCCAAAACACTAAGACCACGTTTACTCTCATCTCAACCTATGGACCACTCAAAAGTTGTTCAATAAATAACCATTAATTTGCTTTCCTATTTAAGAAAAAAAAGTGTATTAATTTATTCTGGCATTTTGAAGTGGTAAAAATAGTCTTCAGGCATCCATTCAGTTCAGTTCAGTCGTTCAGGCGTGTCTGACTCTCTGCGACCCCATGAATCACAGCACACCAGGCCTCCCTGTTCATCACCATCTCTCAGAGTTCACTCAGACTCACGTCCATCGAGTCCGTGACGCCATCCAGCCATCTTGTCCTCGGTCGTCCCCTTCTCCTCCTGCCCCCAATCCCTCCCAGCATCAGAGTCTTTTCCAATGAGTCAACTCTTCACATGAGGTGGCCAAAGTACTGGAGTTTCAGCTTTAGCATCATTCCTTCCAAAGAAGTCCCAGGGTTGTTGATCTCCTTCAGAATGGACTGGTTGGATCTCCTTGCAGTCCAAGGGACTCTCAAGAGTCTTCTCCAACACCACAGTTCAAAAGCATCAATTCTTCGATGCTCAGCCTTCTTCACAGTCCAACTCTCACATCCATACATGAC
>SJYW01020735.1:161429-182360 GCA_006410735.1 Raphicerus campestris | reverse complement strand
CACTCAAAAGTTGTTCAATAAATAACCATTAATTTGCTTTCCTATTTAAGAAAAAAAAGTGTATTAATTTATTCTGGCATTTTGAAGTGGTAAAAATAGTCTTCAGGCATCCATTCAGTTCAGTTCAGTCGCTCAGTCGTGTCTGACTCTTTGCGACCCCATGAATCACAGCACGCCAGGCCTCCCTGTTCATCACCATCTCTCAGAGTTCACTCAGACTCACATCCATTGAGTCCATGATGCCATCCAGCCGTCTTGTCCTTGGTCGTCCCCTTCTCCTCCTGCCCCCAATCCCTCCCAGCATCAGAGTCTTTTCCAATGAGTCAACTCTTCGCATGAGGTGGCCAAAGTTACTGGAGTTTCAGCTTTAGCATCATTCCTTCCAAAGAAGTCCCAGGGTTGTTGATCTCCTTCAGAATGGACTGGTTGGATCTCCTTGCAGTCCAAGGGACTTTCAAGAGTCTTCTCCAACATCACAGTTCAAAAGCATCAATTCTTCGGTGCTCAGCCTTCTTCACAGTCCAACTCACATCCATACATGACCACAGGATAAACCATAGCCTTGACTAGACGAACCTTAGTCCGCAAAGTAATGTCTCTGCTTTTGAATATGCTATCTAGGTTGGTCATAACTTTTCCTCCAAGGAGTAAGCGTCTTCTAATTTCATGGCTGCAGTCACCATCTGCAGTGATTTTGGAGCCCCAAAAGATAAAGTCTGACACTGTTTCCACTGTTTCCCCATCTGTTTCCCATGAAGTGACGGGACTGGATGCCATGATCTTTGTTTTCTGAATGTTGAGACTTAAGCCAACTTTTTCACTCTCCTCTTTCACTTTCATCAAGAGGGTTTTTAGCTCCTCTTCACTTTCTGCCATAAGGGTGGTGTCATCTGCATATCTGAGGTTATTGATATTTCTCCTGGCAATCTTGATTCCAGCTTGTGCTTCTTCCAGTCCAGCGTTTCTCATGATGTACTCTGCATAGAAGTTAGATAAGCAGGGTGACAATATACAGCCTTGACGTACTCCTTTTCCTATTTGGAACCAGTCTGTTGTTCCATGTTCTAACTGTTGCTTCCATTACTGTCTCAATATCTTTCTGATTTTAGAAACTACCCCTGCATTTGTGCTATCTCTTAAATTATATTCAACCAACATCTTAGCCAAGAAGGCATACAATCTGAATTGTCTCTAATTCTAGACAGTCACAATAACTAAGCATCATTACAAGATAAATATACTGTGTTTTTTCCTTACAAATATAACAGGGCTCCTCGGGTGGCTCAGATGGTAAAGAATCTGCCTGCAATGCAGGGGACCTGGATTTGGGCCCTGGGTCAAAAGATCCTCTGAAGAAGGGAATGGCTACTCGCTCCAATATTCTTGTCTGGAGAATCCCATAGACAGAGAAGTCTGGCAGGCTACAGTTCATGGAATTGCAAAGAGTCAGACATTGCTAAGTGACTAACACAAAACATTTTACATATTTTCTTTTATTTTTAGGAATATCTTAGAAAATAATATTTCTCATGTGTTTGAGTGTTAACTAAAATTCAGTCTCCAGGTAAATAAATATTTTATTTAAAATCACTCTGCTTTTTACTCTCAACCCACTGAGGTAGNAACATTTTACATATTTTCTTTTATTTTTAGGAATATCTTAGAAAATAATATTTCTCATGTGTTTGAGTGTTAACTAAAATTCAGTCTCCAGGTAAATAAATATTTTATTTAAAATCACTCTGCTTTTTACTCTCAACCCACTGAAGTAGATTAGTGTGGAAACTAAGAAAAATTGAATGACTTGCAGAAGGTCTCACAATAAGGATGGAGTTGTGGTCTGAACTAAAACAAAGAAAATAATTAATAAAGGAGATAATTTTTTCAGCAAATAATAAAAGAGTATAAAGGGTAGCAATAAGAAAGGAAAACCAGGAAGGAATAAAAATGAAGTGAAATGAAAATGAAAGTACAGTAGTGGCCTCTTCAGCAACAGAAAAGGAGACAGTCCTTTTTTAATCCATAAAATCATCTCAATTTTTCATCAGTGTTGCAATTCAAACTTCCCATATAATAAGGCCTTTCAGAGTGGGAGAAGTTACCATTTGGTAAGCACCCAATTAAACATCAACTCAAAGGACTTAAATGAAAGTGACTCAGCTTCTTCTTTTGGCTTCAACTACTCCCAAGAAAGAAATCAAGCAATCTTTGAAGACGTGTAAACTCTTCCTTGATGGTTCAGATGGTAAGGAATCCACCTGCAATGCAGGAGACCCGGTTTTGATCCCTAGGTTGGGAAGGTCCCCTGGAGGAGGGCATGGCAACCCACTCCAGTATCTTTGCCTGGAGAATTCCCATGGACAGAGGAGCCTGGTGGCTTATAGTCCATGGTGTCACAAGAGTTGCACACGACTTGAGCGACTAAGCACAAACTCTTTTAGACCATTATGGTATTTATGCACTAAAACAACAAGTTACTACAGGATAGCTTGGTCACCACAACAACAGATTTTTCAACAAAGTTATAATTTGAAATTGTATTGCCACAGACCCTAGGGGCATAGTGACCTCCTCTAGGGCAGATCTATAGCAAGCACCTATCCTTAATTTAAAAAAGCAGCTGTACACACTGCTATATTTAAAATGGGTAACCAACAAGGAAAGCACAGGGAACTACATAACACACGGAACTCTGCTCACTGTTATGTGGCAACCTGGATGGGAGAAAAATGGATACATGTATATACATGGCTGTGTCTCTTCACTGTTCACCTGAAACTATCACAGTATTGTTAATCAGCTATATCCCAACACAAAACAAAAAGTTTTTAAAAAGTAACAAAGCCCCAAACAAGTATTTAAATTTTTTTTAAAGTCTTCTGAAAGAAGATTTTATATTTAGATCCTGTATCATACTATAATATTGATCTTTGGGGATAAAAGTTATAAAAAGTAAAATAAATATTTTAAGACATTAAAAAGGTAAGAAATTAAATAAATTTAGTACCTACTCCCTAATAATATCATTCTCGAAATCAACCAACCAAACATCAATGTTTTAAAAGGTTTTATTTCAGATTTGTATATTCCCATCTGCACATTTATTTTATGAGCTNAAATATTTTAAGACATTAAAAAGGTAAGAAATTAAATAAATTTAGTACCTACTCCCTAATAATATCATTCTCGAAATCAACCAACCAAACATCAATGTTTTAAAAGGTTTTATTTCAGATTTGTATATTCCTGTCTGCACATTTATTTTATGAGCTTCTTAGGTACACCATGAAATATGCATGTCATCACTCTCTTGTGTAGTATTTTAAACTAACCTTTTTCTTCATGAAAACATCTCTTTAGAAAAATTGCTGGGACAGTTTTAGAGCACTAAGGTAGTTTTAGTGCCAATTTCAATTTATTTTAAATAAATAACTACTTAAAATATAAATGAAAAATGCTTGAATTTTAAAATTCAAGTAGTGGGCAATTACCACTGATATTCTGGAAATTCTTTCATATGATAAACATCTATCTACTTGCAAAGCAATAAATAAATATGAATGTGTGAAGAGTTTAAAAAAAATTCACTGCACTTCTGAAACTTTGGATTCAGTGAATTTTAAGTTAAAATTGAAATTTTTTTTTAAGATCATATGGTTAAACTACAAACCCCACTGCTCACAGATGCCTATATCGCAATGTTGGATGAGAATATAATGGAAAAATTGGAATTTTTTTCCATTTAATTTTTCTGTTTAATCTGTTTTTAATAGACACTCCAAGAAGAACAAATCAAACATAGTCTGTCTCTTGTTAGGCAAAAGTATAAAAGATATGGGTTACAGAGCCAGAGAAGCCTCAGTTTACATCTGGATGTGGTCATGTGATGGTGGGCAAGTAGATTCTAACTGAGCACCCATTTATCAACTGAAAAAGAGAGACCCCCCACATACCCAACAAAAAGAGCTACTAATCTAAGTAAAGTGTTCTGAACATATAAAACAGTTGGACAAATGTTGTTGTCCAGTCGCTAAATCATGTCTGACTCTTTGCAACCCCATGGACTGCAGCATGCCAGGCTTCCTTGTCCTCCACTATCTCTTGGAGTTTAGGTGATGCTACCTAACCATCTCATCCTCTGTCGCCCCCTTCTCCTTTTGCGTGCACTCTTTCCCAGCATCAGGGTTCTTTTCCAATGAGTCGGCTCTTCGCGTCAGGTGGCCTATTTGGAACTTCAGCTTCAGCATCAATCCTTTCAATGAATATTCAGGGTTGATTTCCTTTAGGATTGACTGATTTGATATCCTTGCTGTAAAAGGACTCTCAAGAGTCTTTTCCAGCACCACAATTAGAAAGCATCAATTCTTCAGCACTCAGCCTTCTTTATAGTCCAACTCTCACATCCATACATGACTTCTGGAAAAACCATTGCTTTGACTGTACAAATCTTTGCTGGCAAAGTGATGTCTTTGTTTTTTAATATGCTGTCCAGGTTTGTTATAGCTTTTATTCTAAGGAGCAAGCGTCTTTTAATTTTATGGCTGCAGTCACCATCTTCAGTGATTTTAGAGCCCAAGAAAATAAAGTCTGCCTCTAACAACAGATGGAGACCAATTAAGAGTGTTCAGTTCCATAGTGATGATAGCTCTTCCAAGTGACTGTTAGTACCATGTTCTTTTTAACAATACATACATTTTTCTTCATGATTTTTAAATCACAAAGTCACAACCATTTTCCCGCTGTGCAGCATGACCTTTCTTGTTCACATTGTGATTTCTTGAAGAAAATGGAGAAAGATTTCTTAAGACAAACAAACCAACAAACAGAAAACCTAGGAGGCTTAGCTGTATAGAACTGCTTTGACTAGTCATTCAGGTTTCTTGAGGGCCACATAAAATCTCCCAAATGTGCAGATTTTGTTGGTGGTGGTGGTTCATGAAACATCCATTTGTAAAGCATCCAGCTTGAATGGTAATATTTTAAGTAACATTTATATAGTTATTTTTAATGAAAGGACTATAGAAAAATGTGTTTATTTGGGGGAGACTAGTTCCAAAAATAGATCCGTATCTATGTCATCTGCCTGCCTTTTTTCCTGTAGAAAAACTTTAGTCAAAGAATAAACTTAATCAGAAAAATCAGAAAATGCAGAATGAGAAACAATCAAGCAAGACAAAATAGTAACACTTTAGCCATTAAACAAAATCAAGGACCTTTCTGAGCCATGTCCTTCGAACTGTTTTGCAGCTACTGAAACCCCTACCTGGTGAAAGAAGCTTACTATATTCAGCCCACAAGCACAGAGATCCCAGACCAGTAGAAACTAGAAGGTTGCTGACTCACAATTTTCTCACCACCAACCAATCAGAAGAATGTCCTTGAGCTAATCATGCCCTGCTCCTTGAACACTTTAATAAGACTCCTCACTACACTCTCTAGGGCAGGACACAGTTTTGAGGCCATTAGTCCCTTTTCCCTGGCAAAGCAATGAAAACTACTCTATTTCACCCATTTGGCACCAGTGAACAGACCAACACAATAGGATTTATATTTTCTCACCTATTTCTCTAAGGAATGCTATCAAAGTCATCATACATGAAGTTAGTTCTCATATATCATTCACTACAGGAAATTCATACAATGATCTAAAGTGGGAAAATTGACATGGAAAAATATATCCATTTCCAAATATCCAAACAGACTTAGAGTAACATGAGGCTGCCTTTATTTATTTATGTATTTATTTATTTATTTTGTAATTAGAAGGTTTGGGTCAAAGCAGTAGGGCATGATCCAAACCTTCTAATTACAAAATAAATAAATAAAGGCAGCCTTATGTTATATTAAGTCTATTTGGATATTTGAAAATGGATATATTTTTCACTTCAATTTTCCCACTTCAGATCACTGGATGAATTTCCTCTAGCTAGTGGGTCAAAGCAGTAGGACGTGATTCAGAGAAGGCGATGGCACCCTACTCCAGTACTCTTGCCTGGAAAATCCCATGGACGGAGGAGCCTGGTGGGCTGCAGTCCATGGGGTCGCTGAGGGTTGGACACGACTGAGCGACTTCACTTTCACTTTTCACTTTCCTGCATTGGAGAAGGAAACAGCAAACCACTCCAGTGTTCTGCCTGGAGAATCCCAGGGACGGGAGCCTGGTGGGCTGCCGTCTACGGGGTTGCACAGAGTCGGACACAACTGAAGCAACTTAGCAGCAGAAACAGTAGGACATGATAGTTGAAGATTCAGAGCACAAGAATCCTCCCAATATGAAACCAGAAGTATTAATGGGAGTATTTATAAATGATTCAAAGAAAAATATGTAATTTTATATAAACACATTGGATTGACTTAAATATTTAATTTCTACCATGTATTCTCCCAGTAATTACTTCCTTATTTCATATGCATGAACTATGCTACACAGCTGAGACTAGAAAAGATAATTGGTTCAGTTCCCTGTTTCCAATGCAGTAATTCTAAAATTTGAGTGTGTATAAGAAGCATTAAGGGAGATTTCAAGGCCCCAACTATAGGGTTCCTATTCAGTGTGTTTAATGTGGGAACAAGAAATGCATTTTGTACAGCCAGCTATTTTGTGCACTTCTTTCCAGATGACGGGGAGCAGTGTTCTAATGACTATCTAGATCACTCAGACATTTATTTTTAAAGAATCCCCAAAGACAAAACTGTCCAAATATTTGAGTACTTCATTATAGCTTTGTTTATCCCTGTGATGGCCAAAACAACTTTTTCTTCCCTATGTCCATTAAAACTGTCTATAATTAAAACAAGATGTCTATAATTAAAACAAGTCGTGTCCTACTCTTTGCAACCCCATGGAGTGTAGCCCACCAGGCTTCTCTGTCCATGGGATTCCCCAGGCAAGAATACTGGAGTGGGTTGCCATTTCCTTCTCCAGGAGCTCTTCCTGGCCCAGGGATTGAACCTACGTCTCCTGTACTGTGGTTGGATACTTTACCACTGAGCCACTAGGGAAGCCCATAAAATAAGATACAACATATTAATAGTCAGTGTGGGCTATGTACCTTTATGATTTATGAAACTCCAGTACCTTTTCTTTGTTGAATAGTCTTGCTGCGTGCAGTGCTTAGTCACTTGGTCACGTCCAATTCTTTGTGACCCCATGAACTGTAGCCCACCAGGGTCCTCTGTCTATGAAGATTCTCCAGGCAAGAATACTAGAGTGGGTTGCCATGTCCTACTTCAGGAGATTTTCCCAACCCAAGGCTTGAACCCAGGTCTCCCTCATTGCAGACAGACCATTCACTGCCTGAGCCACAGAGGAAGCCTGAGATGATACTCTAGTACCTTCTGCTTTGGATTTATGATGCTCCAGTACTTTCTCTTTGTTGAATAGTCTTAGCTCTTAAAAGTATTTTACCATTGAGCTAGTTAACTTCACTAAGACTATTCTTTACTCAAAAGATAAATCTCATACTATCATCTCCCTTCCCATCCCTGTTCTGTTTCAAATTTTTAACTGCTTTATGGAGAATAACTAAAAAGCCTCTTGATGAAAGTGAAAGAGGAGAGTGAAAAAGTTGGCTTAAAACTCAACATTTGAAAACTAAGATCATGGCATCCAGTCCCATCACTTCATGGCAAATAGATGGAGAAACTGTGGAAACAGTGGCAGGCTTTATTTTTTGGAGCTCCAAAATCACTGCAGATGGTTATGACCAACCTAGACAGCATATTAAAAAGCAGAGATATTACTTTGTCAACACAGGTCCATCTAGTAAAGGCTATGGTTTTTCCAGTGGTATATATGGATGTGAGAGTTGGACTATAAAGAAAGCTGAGTACAGAAGAATTGATGTTTTTGAACTGTGGTGTTGGAGAAGATGCTTGAGAGTCCCTTGGACTTCAAGGAGATCAAACCAGTCCATCCTAAAGGAGGTGAGTCCTGAGGNAGCCCATAAAATAAGATACAACATATTAATAGTCAGTGTGGGCTATGTACCTTTATGATTTATGAAACTCCAGTACCTTTTCTTTGTTGAATAGTCTTGCTGTGTGCAGTGCTTAGTCACTTGGTCACGTCCAATTCTTTGTGACCCCATGAACTGTAGCCCACCAGGGTCCTCTGTCTATGAAGATTCTCCAGGCAAGAATACTAGAGTGGGTTGCCATGTCCTACTTCAGGAGATTTTCCCAACCCAAGGCTTGAACCCAGGTCTCCCTCATTGCAGACAGACCATTCACTGCCTGAGCCACAGAGGAAGCCTGAGATGATACTCTAGTAACTTCTGCTTTGGATTTATGATGCTCCAGTACTTTCTCTTTGTTGAATAGTCTTAGCTCTTAAAAGTATTTTACCATTGAGCTAGTTAACTTCACTAAGACTATTCTTTACTCAAAAGATAAATCTCATACTATCATCTCCCTTCCCATCCCTGTTCTGTTTCAAATTTTTAACTGCTTTATGGAGAATAACTAAAAAGCCTCTTGATGAAAGTGAAAGAGGAGAGTGAAAAAGTTGGCTTAAAACTCAACATTTGAAAACTAAGATCATGGCATCCAGTCCCATCACTTCATGGCAAATAGATGGAGAAACTGTGGAAACAGTGGCAGGCTTTATTTTTTGGAGCTCCAAAATCACTGCAGATGGTTATGACCAACCTAGACAGCATATTAAAAAGCAGAGATATTACTTTGTCAACACAGGTCCATCTAGTAAAGGCTATGGTTTTTCCAGTGGTATATATGGATGTGAGAGTTGGACTATAAAGAAAGCTGAGTACAGAAGAATTGATGTTTTTGAACTGTGGTGTTGGAGAAGATGCTTGAGAGTCCCTTGGACTTCAAGGAGATCAAACCAGTCCATCCTAAAGGAGGTGAGTCCTGAGGGTTCATTGGAGGGACTGATGTTGAAGCTGAAACTCCAATACTTTGGCCACCTGATGCAAAGAGTTGACTCATTTGAAAAGACCCTGATTCTGGGGAATATTGAGCGCAGGACAAGGGGTTGACAGAGGATGAGATGGTTGGATGGCATCACCAACTCAATGGATATGGGTTTGGGTAAATTCTGGGAGTTGGTGATGGACAGGGAGGCCTGGCATGCTGTGGTTCATGGGGTTGCAAAGAGTCGGACACGACTGAGTGACTGAACTGAACTTATGCTTTCCTGGAATAATTGATTAGGATTTGTAAAATACATAGTGGGGGAAATCACCCAGAGTTTTCTTCATAAATTTCATTAGTTCTCAATTCTAGTACCTACTTATTGAAATAGTAAACAGTGACTCAGATAAAGTTTTAAACTTAGGAATGCCATCATAGTCTCCAAAATTGAAATATTACAATGTAGACAAAAGATTTGTTTTTGTCATTCCAGACTTCTTTTTTTTTTTTTTGCTTCTGTGCAGTTTTTACAAAATATATATTCTAGCAATATTTTAGAATACAAAATGTATACAAAGAGAACTATGTGTAAAAGAGCTAAGATGATTTTTTTATGAAATTCTGGCCAACTCCAGAGATATGAAAAAGCAGTAGATACAGCCAACACAATGTCTAGCTTATGAAAAACCAGATATAGAATGTATTCTAACTTAATAACAAAAAAATTCTGCCTCTAGCTTTTTCTGAAGTAGCATTTTGTAACAGTTCCATGCGTGTAATTTAGAAATATAATTTTTCACTCCCAAAGCAGCACAAATCTGCATTTCACAATAGCTATCTTTTATATTATGCTCTGAAAAATTGTGTAAATCCTAACTTTGATTTTAGAGACGGTTTGGCTAGAACAATAGTTTATGGCTTAAAAAAAAGAAAGAAAGAAAATGAAAGTAGTGGCCAAATACATTTACCTAAAAATGGATCTATTTTTCGACATGTCTAAAATGCAACATAGGCATTTCTCAATTATTAAGTAGTTGACTATCTGTCCTTTAACTTCTCCATCCACAATCCTATCTTTCCACACCCACGGCTAATTTTCTTGGAGGTCTTATAATATCTTTTAAGTAGTACTGAAAACACCACTACCACTACCATCAAAAAAGATGAAACTGCAGACACATCAATTTGTTTTTTAATACTTCTTTACCTCTAATAAAATGACTGAGAATTATTCTTAGGTCACCTATTACTATATGCTGAAATTTGCATGTGCTTTGGAAATGATTTTTTCCAACAGTCTTATGTTATGAGTAAGAAAATGCAGACATAGAGAAATTAAGCAGTGAGCCTGTGATCACAAAGCTAGTAAGCAGTAGCTGATCCTAAAACCCAGGTCTTCTGATTACAAATTGAAAAACCTTTTTCATCACACCATTTGTAGGCAGGTAATCATTCTAGAGAAGAATGAAAAGGCTTACGGCATTTATTTTTAAATTTCCTAACATTAGATGATATTTACCTTAACTTTACCAACCAAATTTCAGGTCCTATAACCTATTTTATAAGAAGTTGGAAATATTTTTCCATCATTAAAATAATCATTTAACAATGTATTACCTGACTATAACAGTTCAACCTGAATATGTGTTTTTAAAATCTTATGTGCTATTTAAAATCTTCCTGGGGATTCAGTTCAACTAGCTACTCACACGAAAGAGGAGTGCTGAATTTTGGCAAGCATACATGCACGTACACCAGTCTCCACCCATATTCTCATCTAGGAACATAAAATCTTGTGGAAAGGGTGGGGAAAGAAAATTGCCTATGATTTGAAAGTTCCCTATAGGATTTTGATTACACTGTATCTAGCTAAGAACCACTTAAAGGCATCCTGTAGATTCATTATGCCCCCCCAAAATTACTTTCAAATGAATAGAAAATTTCAGTGTGGTTGATGCCACAGTTTACCATTAGATTCCCTGGATTCAGGAAAATTTATGCAGGAGATACAGTGAAAACACTCTGATGAGGTCAAAGTTCATTACTCCCACCATGCCTGAAATGGTGCCTGAAATTGTCTCAAAGAGATTCAATCATCAGAATAGGTATAATCTTTAGAAGACCTAGGTTTAAAAATCTGTTACTTGATCCAGGAACCTGGTTGAGTTCTCATTTTCTGTCACTAACACATTCCAGCATGAACTGACTTATTACACCAATTCTCAGTTTAGGAGACAGATTGGCACTGAGAAGATGAAATCCCAAGCATTCAATACTATGGGAAACATATCAGATCATATTAGTATCCTATAGAAATTTAGACCCAGGAGTCTGTGGACCTTACTAAAAGGTAGCCAACTGGAAGGCACACCATACCTTTCTCACAATTTTGCCTCAACCTGGGCCAGGCTGACAATTTTCATTTTCTAGAAAGAAAACATTCATACATCAAGATTAACCTTTTACTTCATGGAAATTCAGAGGATGGAAGCATCAGCAACTTGATTAAAATCTCAGAGCTATTCTTCTCCACCGAAGGTAAGCAATTACCTTGATCTGAAAAGCTGGGGTGTGAGAATTTCACCTCTACATTCAAACCTTCCAGAGTTCAAAGACTTTCCTATACTGATAATATGAGCAATGACTCCAAAGTCTGGCTAAACCCAGTCATGATAGATCTATTACCGAGGATTGATTTTTTTGTATAAGTTTGTTTATGTGAGAAGAGTGGGCTTTGTCCTATTTTTGTCCTGAGAGAAAGGCCTGTCACCTTGAAGAAAAAAAAAAAAAGTAGTAGGATCCAGCTGGTACTTGGCCAATGGATCAGCAATCAAGAGGGTGGGGGAGAATACTTTACTTTGCATCTGTTAAGTGTTTCCCAAAATTTAAATCATTTAAAAATACATAAAGCGGTGCTAGTGATAAAGAATCTGCCCACCAATTCAAGAGACACAAGAGATGTGGGTTTGATGCCTGGGTCAGGAAGATCCCCTGGAGGAGGAAATGGCAACCCACTCCAGTATTCTTGCCTAGGAAATTCCATGGACAGAGGAGTCGGCTATGACTGAAGTGATTTAACTAGCACACAAACGGTACAGAACCCACCTGCCAATGCACAGAGGAGCCTGATGAACTATAGTCCACAGGGTCGCAAAAAGTCAGACATGACTGAAGCGACTTAGCATGCACGTGCAAGCAAAAGTAACTAATGTAAAATTATCTTTACAACTACATGGGAAACAGCCTAAAGCATTCTGTGTGTGTGCTGTCAGCCAGTCACGTCCAGCTCTTTGCAATCCTATGGACTGTAGCACACCAGGCTCCTCTGTCAATGGGATTTCGCAGGTAAGGATACTGGAGCAGGTTGCCATGTCCTTCTCTAGGGCATCTTCCCTACACATGGATGGAATCTGTGTCTCTTATGTTTCCCGCATTGGCAGGTGTGTTCTTTACCACTAGCGCCACCTGAAAATCTAAAGCTATTAACTGAATTATCATTCCAATAATCTACCCAAAGTAAACTAGAGCACAGATCTCTTAAACTCTAGCTCTTCCCTTCTTTCTAGTCCATGACACTGACTACAAAGATACCTCGACATGCATCAAGGTGAGGGTTTGGATCCTTCAAACCGTGACACTGGTGAGAAGAATGCAGGTCTCAGCAGCACAGCCTTAGGATCTGCTCTGGGCAGACACTAAAAATGGTTTTCAAGGGGTTAAGCAAAAGAAAGCAAGGACTATTTGTAATTGGGGAGTGGTTTTAAAAAGGCAATTTACTATTTTCTTCTGTTGGCTAGTCCAGGAAGAGGCTAGCATGGAGGAGGAGCCAGGGGCAATGGGAATTTTCTTTAACACCCCCAGGTAAAAGAAAGTCAGTGTTATCAGGGCTGAGTTTAATAGTAACCATTCACTGCTATATTTTGCATTTTATCCATCATATTTTAGACACATAATTTAATTGAATATACTATTATAGATGCAAATTTCAGATTTAGAATTTAGACTGAATATACTATTAACTTTAAAATAATACATTTTAAGGAAATCAATTAATATTTGTATTTTTTTATGAAACATCTTCATCCCCAAGTATACAGTCAAGAAGAACTTTACCACTGTGATCAAACAGCTATATTTAGGTAACAGTACTTCCCTNGCATTTTATCCATCATATTTTAGACACATAATTTAATTGAATATACTATTATAGATGCAAATTTCAGATTTAGAATTTAGATTGAATATACTATTAACTTTAAAATAATACATTTTAAGGAAAATCAATTAATATTTGTATTTTTTTATGAAACATCTTCATCCTCAAGTATACAGTCAAGAAGAGCTTTACCACTGTGACCAAACAGCTATATTTAGGTAATAGTACTTCCCTTATTTCGTTTATCCAAATGAGAAGCATACTACTTATATAATAATAATCTCTCAATCTTGTAAGACATTATGGGAAACTAGGGGATTCACATTAAATAACACCTCCTGAATCATCTTTTGAAATATGCTCACCTACCACGTGGACCATGGGTTTGAATGCCTGAGGGTCAACAATGTGCACTTATAGCTGCTTCTATAAAACTACAAACTTAAGGAATATTCTCTTGAGTATTTTCTATGTAAAAACCTCTTTTACACAATATACAATTTATACTATTTGAGTTTTATGTAAATGTTATATCTAGTTTATATCTTAGAAAGATGGTAGCCATAACATCTTAACATTAAACAGATATATAAAAAACATAATTAGCTCTCCAAAGGAAAACATCACCTATGCTAAAAGAAATGTGCTTTTATTTTTAATGTTTACGGATATAAATAGATCTGACTCATTAGAAAAGACCCTGATGCTGGGAAAGATTGAAGGCAGAAGGAGAAGGGAGTGACAGAGGACAAGAAGGTTGGATGCATCACTGACTCAATGGACATGAGTTTGAGCAAGCTCCGGGAGAGACTGGAGGGCAGGGAGGCCTGGTGAGCAGTCCATGGGGTCCCAAAGAGTCAGACATGCCTGAGGGACTGAACAACAACAATAGTAATAAGGAAACTCCTAGCTAAGTAAAAATGGCTGTCTGGGGAAGCCTTACAAATAGCTGTGAAAAGAAGAGAGGTGAAAAGCAAAGGAGAAAAGGAAAGATANACTGAAAGCTGTTGTCTCTTAAAATAGTCATTTATTTGTATATGAATAGAGTGACTTTGGGGCCTCCCTGGTGGCCAGTGCAGGAGACATAAGAGATGTGGGTCTGATCCCTGGGTCAGGAAGATCCCCTGGAGGAGGGCTTGGCAACCCACTCCAGTATTCTTGCCTGGAGAATCTCACTGACAGAGGAGCCTGGCGGGCTATAGTCCATAGGGTTGCAGAGTCAGATATGACTGACGTGACTTAATACACACTCACGGAGTGATATTACCATTAGCTAAAACATCGTTTGAATCCTGGAGCTTCGCTGTCTCATGTCTAAGGCCATTTTATGACAGCCTACGAAGCAAAACAGATGATGTAAAATGCAAACATTTTGACATACCAAAATGATAACCACCAAAATTTTTAAGTGAGATATATTTTTATAGCATGCTAGATAAGAATTAGTACCTTGAATAAAGCATATACACATACATCAGGGAAATAAACAGGGGCAGAAGAGTCCTCTCTAGACTGCTCCTCAGTGCTTCAGACTTCAGATGCTATGATGGGCCACCCAAGTTGGTAGGATTCCAGGTCCCCACCTTACCTCTCAGCCAGATGAGTCTTGCTTTTATTGATTTTATATACTGGACTTTGGAATAAAGCTTTTGTTTGCAAAAAAAGTATACTGCTGATATTAAAAACTCGAAAGCCCACTGTTTTAAGCATACCTTTGAAAGTGCTAGTCACTCAGTCATGTCCACCTCTGCAACCCCAGGGACTCTGACCATGGGATTTTCCAGGTAAGAACACTGGAGTGGGTTGCCATGCCCTCCTCCAGGGGACCTTTCTGACCCAGGGATCAAACCCTCTTCTCCTGGATTGTAGGCAGGTTCTTTACCATATGAACCCCCAGGGAAGCCTAGACATACCTTTATGGACCCAGAAAAAAAAGTTTATAAATAAATGTTAAATATAAACAAAATTAATTATAAATTGCTTAATCCCATTTTTATTATATACACACAGAGACAATTGCCAAACTGATGTTAACAGATTATTTTATTTGCAAAAGGAAATAAGATTATCCCTATATTCTAACTTTCTATGATGAAACTGCATTGTTTATATATTTTTACAATCACAAGTAAGGCTAGAAATAATAAAACTGATTTAAAACAAAAAACAACTGAGGCTGGAAGTTCTATCCATTTTACTCTATCTCATTAGTACAGCTTGTTGAGAAATAATTGCAGTAATAGGCTCTTAATGTACACGTGTTCATCTTACTTTCAAAATCAAACAGTAATATCACAAAGGAACACAGTTTAAGAGTTTACTTTCTAGACTGCTTTTGAAAATGTCATATGTAATGAAATAATTAATTTTCTTAGCTCTCCATTTCACTTTGAATTTTAGACAGGTGCAGAATAAACAATAGTATCTATCAAATTTACATAGAAAAGAACAGATAGCAAAGTAAATAATACAACCCAAAGTCTTTATTATGGGCAAATTTAGGTCAGAACTCGAGAAACTCTTTCTTCCTGAAATGTGTTGAGTTCCTTTGATTGTTGACTCCATTTCAAATGATAAGACCTAGGTAGCCTACAACTAAAAAGATGAATAGATTACAGTATTTTACACTAGTGTTGCCTAAGACCAATGCAATGCAAGCCAAAGATTCTATTTTCTTTTTTTTTCTTTTTTATTTTATATGATAGTATACATGTTTCAGTGCCATTCTCCCAAATCATCCCACCCTCTCTATTTTAAAATTTTTAAGATTCTATTTTAAAATTTTTATTAACTGTATTAAAAATAAATAGTTGGAAAGAAACTTTAATAATATTTTATTTAACTCAATATATCCAAAGATTACAATATTTATATATAATAAAGATAAAATTATTAATGATTATTTTACATTTTCATATTAACTTTTGTAAGTCAGCATGCATTTTGTACTTACAGCACATCTCAATTCAGACTAGCATTTCAAATGCTCAATAGCCACCTGTGGCTAGGAGTTACCATACTGGACAACTCAACTACACAATAACACATAAGATTATAAAGGAGTGTCTTCCCTTGGTATAGAAAGCATTTCCTATCTCCCCCAATCATTTGCTCCAGTCTTATCCACTCTATCTACTTCTCAGTTCTCTACCAAGTAGGCCTCTGAGTTCAGCCAAATCACTTTCCTCAGTTTCCTGAAAAAAAGACTGCCTGACAACCTGACTACATTTTTTCTATCCTCCAAGGCTCAACACAAACCCCACCATCTATAAGAATGTGTTCCTGATTATTCTACAAGTCCTATAGCATGCAATGTCTATATCATTACTTTTGAAGTCTAATTGTAGATGTAGATATTTTTATTTCTTTTGAATTCTAATATTCCTGAGAATAAGGATCATGTTTTATCTGTTTCTTGTCTGTCTCCAATGTTACCTAGTAGAGTATTTTGAACATATTGAATTGAAACACTTTATGTAAGTCTTCTGTATTTTAAATTTTGTTTTCTGTCTCAAAAGTCACATACAGAACATTTAAACTTAAAAAAAAAAAAACAGAAAAGGAAAAGGAATGAAAAAGACCGATAGATGCAAAGAAAAAGAACTTACTAATAATTAAAGCTGCTAAAGCAAGAAATGAGTTGGTCATGAGGGTCTCATTATTGGAAAACAGTGTAGTTAGCCACTTGTTTGGGAAATAAGGAGAATTTCTATACCAAACAAACAGCTAAATTTGATGATGCCTAAATACCATTCTGATTTTAAGACTTTGTACATAAGAAAGCTAATGTGAAAGAAAGAAAACTCATAAGAAATAAAATTCAAATTTACAACACATCTGTTATTTTAGGATCTGTCAGTTTGCAAAACAGCACTGGTTAAATAAATAAAAAATTGGACAGCTTTTAAAAGACCTGATTAGCTTTTATTTATCCCCAACTATAAAGTTAAATTTGACAAAGCTAGCTTGCAGTTTTAACATAAAGCAGGTATAAATCTAATCAGTTGTACAAAAACAGCTTTGGCTTTTAAGACAAGATGCTGACTTGCTTGTTTTTGGAAGTTATTTTAATGCCAACAGATCTCTAGCTTCTAATGACTTAAATGTAGATTGCTAAAGAGATTATTTACTAGGTGAGACCATGAGAAGGTTTACCTCTCAACCATACCCCAGTCTAACCCTGAATAATCCCTCATTTGCTAAGAACAAAAGACAACACTAGGCAGTCAGCCAACAATCAGCTCTCTAGATGGTTGATACCAAACAGCACTGATCTGCCCCTGGCAGCACTTCAGAGAGGACCATCCTTTTCTTAATTGTCCAGGGACCATGTACAGCTTAACAACTGAGAAGTGCCTCCACATTAGCTTGAAACCTCAGAGGCAGAGGATTAAAGCAAATTCGCAAGTTCAGAATCAGTTAACTCAATTCCTGAGTAGTAAAATTCTTATTCTATACGTCTAAAAACAGAGATTCCATATTTCTAGAGAGAGATTAGTATCAGTAGCTGATTCACATGTGTATGTATTTTTTGGAATTGAGTTCTGATTTTCTTCCAAACCATAATTGAGAGGGCTAATGTTCCAAATTGAATTGCCTTGTCATTACTGGTGTCCATGGGGAGCCAATACATACTCATTTAACTCAGCACTGCCTTTCTAGTGACAGCACACCCCCAGAAGAAGCAGTTTCTGAATGTCTGATCTAAATTGGTCCATATTAAAGACTTACGCTTGCATTATTTAAATAGCTTATCTGGAATTCATGCTACATTCTCCCGAAAGTTATTTTGAAGGGAGATAAAATCTTACTTTAGTGGCAGAGGATATTCATGGTGACCACTCTAAAAATGGGCACTTTGTTTGTGACAGCCTTAAAGTTCTGTGAGTTTGGCTGAAGGTCCAATGGTTCAGCTGGTGATGGACTGAAGAAATACACAAACACAAAGTTCCACAAGTACAGAGCCCAATTTTGCTCTGAAGGCAGAGAGACCTGAGTTCTAATCGAAGACTTCTTGAAGCTAGCCTTGTGTCCTTGCTAGCCTTGTTCAACTTCAGTGAACTTCAGTATTACCCTGTGTTAATGTTAAGATTAATCATTAATAATAAATCACCCATTTAGGGGGCTTTCCTAGTAGTCAGGTGATTAAGAATCTTTCTGCCAATGCAGGGGATACAATTTCGATCCCAGGTCTGGGAAGATTCTACATGCTTCAGGGCAACTGAGCCTGCCAACCACAACTACTGAGCCTGTTCACCTCAATTACTGAAGCCCATGCGCCCTAGAAAAGCTACTACCATGAGAAGCCCACACATCACAGCAAAGAGTAGACCCACTCACCGCAACCAGAGAAACCCGTGCACAGCAATGAAGACCCAGCACAGCCAAAAATAAAGCAAGCAAACAAAATATCAACTGTCCGGGTAAAATAGAGCAAGCAAACAAAATATCAACTGTTTGGGTGAGAGATTCCTCAGGCAAGTAAAGGCAAAAGTGACTACCACGTGGTGGGTGCCTAACAGGAGTTAATGAACTCCTTGCAACTGAATGGGTCATGTAGCCAGAGAATCATCAGTAAGACCTGAAGTGCCATCTCAAGATGGATCAGGATGGAAAACTGAGACTTGTTTGAAGGGTTAAGGACTGGATCCAAGTAAGCACAAAGGACCAAGCTAGGTCAGAAAAGGGGCTCACTTGAGTGAGACTTTCAGATTGCAGTCAGAGAATCACAAGCAAAGGAAGGACAAAGTAGGCACCTGGGGAATAACTAATTCCAGGGAAAAATCAGAGGAATCACAGAAAACATGGCCCAAAGGCTGAAATGAACCAATGACTGTTTGGTTCAAAAAGGACTTCCCATCCAGGGCTAAAGGGTCTCTGTTAAAATGAGCTTAGGATTCACAAGAATCCCAAGAAATTTCAAAACAAAGCAGCAAAATCAGAGTGAAAAAAAAAAAAGAAAAGACGACTCTTCAGGCACTTCATTGAAACAGACCTTGCTATGCTACCAAATACCGGTAGCAACTCAAACAGTTAAAAAATTTACATTAAGGAAGAAATCCATTTTACAGTTTACAGTTCATATTTTAAAAACCATGCTAACTGAAGTAGAGTTACCCTGGGCCATTAAATTATAAAAGATATACTTTCTTAATATGTCAGTCGAAGCATATGCTTTCAACAAACATTTATTAAGAGCTTACTATATTCAAGACATAGGACCCTGTAAAGGAAATCTAGACCCACATAAAGTTGACTCTTTTTTTGACTACATGCCTATTGGCATAATGATCAGGCCAGTTATTTTGAGGGCAAATAACTGTACTGAGAAAATAAAATATAATTGAACAGATTGTCTCAGTTTTGCCTGATTTGTAGAGAGGCTTTGCTTCTCACAATTTTGGGAACAGTTCTGTTACAACTGATTTTGTCATACAGATATGAATAGCTCATCTAAAATTCTTTTATGCTTGGATTTTTCCAAAAGGTAATTCAATAGGAACTGAATTTTAGAATTCAAACAAACAGGGATCTAGAAATTTTCATCTTTATAGACACAAGTATTTTGATATATGTCAATTTTGATCACTATACAATCACTTGTTGAATATTTTCTTCCATGAAATTTCTTCTGTATTTTACCAAATTTTTACTAACTTTTACTAATTTTTACTAACTATATGCGTATGTGTTCATATGGTTAAACACAAAGGCACTACCTTGAAAAAGAGTCAAAGGCCCCTCAGGTAGGATTTGCCAGGTAATATTCAGGATACCCCATTTAATTTGAGCTTGAAATAAACAAGTTCAAATTAAACTGCTATATTCCCAATAACTTACTAAAAAATTATATTTCATTTAGAATTTAATTAAGCACCAAATGTATGAAGTCCCAATTGGTGCTAAATTCAGTATCACTAGTTTCTTTTACTCAAGCAACAGACAAAATGTTAATATTAGAGCTTTACTGCTGCTGCTGCTGCTAAGTAACTTCAGTCATGTCTGACTCTGTGCAACCCCACAGACAGCAGCCCACCAGGCTCTGCCGTCCCTGGGGTTCTCCAGGCAAGAACACTGGAGTGGGTTGCCATTTCCTTCTTCAATGCATGAAAGTGAAAAGTGAAAGTGAAGTCACTCAGTCATGTCCAACCCTCAGCAACCCCATGGACTGCAGCCTACCAGGCTCCTCTACCCGTGGGATTTTCCAGGCAAGAGTACTGGAGTGGGGTGTCATTGCCTTCTCTGATTAGAGCTTTACAGTACTATATAAAAGGTGCACATGAAATAATAATATATATACTTAAAGCTCAACATTCAGAACACTAAGATCATGGCATCTGGTCCAATCACTTCATGGGAAATAGATGGGGAAATAGTGAAAACAATGTCAGACTTTATTTTTGGGGGGCTCCAAAATCACTGCAGATGGTGGTTATGTATGGATGTGAGAGTTGAACTGTGAAGAAGGCAGAATGCCGAAGAGTTGATGCTTTTGGACTGTGGTGTTGGAGAAGACTCTTGAGAATCCCCTGGACTGCAAGGAGATCCAACCAGTCCATTCTAAAGGAGATCAGTCCTGGGTGTTCAATGGAAGAACTGATGCTAAAGCTGAAACTCCAATACTTTGGCCACCTCATGTGAAGACTTGATTCATTAGAAAAGACTCTGATGCTGGGAGGGATTAGGGGCAGGAGGAGAAGGGGAAGACAGGATGAGATGGCTGGATGGCATCACTGACTTGATGGACATGAGTTTGAGTGAACTCCAGGAGTTGGTAATGGACAGTGAGGCCTGGTGCGCTGCGATTCATGGGGTTGCAAAGAGTTGGACATGACTGAGCGACTGAACTAAACTGATAATATAAATATAGCAAGGTATACACACACACACACACACACACA
>SJYW01020735.1:118097-151553 GCA_006410735.1 Raphicerus campestris | reverse complement strand
CAAACCCCTAAAGGCAGTAAATACTTCCTCCCCTATGATAAACCCAAAGGCTAGCTCAGTGCTAGACATGTACATCTTAGAGCATTAATGTTTTAAATAAATAGTATAATTTTAACTGTGATTCACGGTAAAGTGGCCATCAGTCAATCAATGTAAACTTGTTACAAAATTAAATATATTTATTCTATTTTAATCCCTGTTAGGTCCTCTAATGAATTCACATTAAGCCCAGATTTATAAAACCTTCATATGAAATTGATAAATACATTATTTGGGTGCAAGTTGGTTGTGGGATCACACCTGCAGAATTATGGCTAATATTTAGAGATTAAAAATCAAATACTTATTAAACAGAGATATAGCTTTAATATACTTTAAGATCAAATTCATAAGTCCTTCAAATAAAGTGCTGCAAAGCCTTTAAAAATCACATAAACCTGATTAAATGTTAGAGATTGGCATCAGTCCCCTGAGGACCACTTTAATATAACAAGAATTAGAGTTGAATCTTCCAGGGTAAATCTAGGAAAAAATACTTGAGAATAATATATTGAGAGGTGAAAACTGGAATTACATACTTTAATCAGCTCTTGTATTACAGCTGGAACTGGCACCTTACGTAGTAAACAACTTGCCAGACATTGGATTGCCCCTGCC
Source organism: Raphicerus campestris (assembly GCA_006410735.1). Taxonomy (NCBI): domain Eukaryota; kingdom Metazoa; phylum Chordata; class Mammalia; order Artiodactyla; family Bovidae; genus Raphicerus; species Raphicerus campestris. The sequence continues at coordinate 150,896 of SJYW01020735.1, read as the reverse complement.
CCTCAGTTCATATGTCAAAGCCTTAACCCCTAGTAGGACTGTACTTGAAGATGGGGCTGCAGAAGAGGTGATAAAGATTAAATAAGATAATAAGAGTGGAATTCTAGTTCAATAGGATTCGTGGACTTATAAGAAGAGACAGAGAGAGACGGCTTCTACTCATGTTCCAAGGGAAGGCCGTGTAGGCACAGAGCAAGAAGACGGCTGTCTGCAAAGCTGGCAGAGAATCCGCGCCATAACCCAACCAGGCTGGCACTCTGAATTAAGACCTCCACGTTCCAGGACTTCCAACTTAAACTGTTGTTTAAGCCACCTGATCCACGATACTTTGTTACAGTAGCCTGAGCAAACTAACAGAGACCTGAAATAAAGAGCATCAAGCATTTTCTCATAGATGCCAGACACTGTGACCTGCACTACCCAGTTCAGCATTCATTCCTGAAATGTCAGTGATTTAGTGTATGTATGTTTCATAATCTCAACTTTTCAACTTTAACCTTGTCTGGCTTCCAAACCAATGAAAGGCAGGGCATTTCCAGGCAAATCCACTAAAACTGATTCGAAATCACAACAGACAATCACTGTAGAGTTTAAGCAATAGTAAAATGAGTAGTGGACTCACTTTCCAAAAGATTCAGTTCAGATGAGCATGGCCCCTGCGCAAGGATGACACACAAATTCGTGAAGCGTTCCATATTTTAAAAAAAAAAAAAAAAAGATTCAGTTCAGTTCAGTTGCTCAGTCATGTCCGACTCTTTGTGACCCCATAGACTGCAGCGCGCCAGGCCTCCCTGTCCATCACCAACTCCTGGAGCTTACTCAAACTCATGTCCATCGAGTCATTGATGCCATCCAACCATCTCCTCCTCTCTCATCCCCTTCTCCTCTTGCCTTCAATCTTTCCCAGCATCAGGGTCTTTCCAATGAGTCAGCTCTTTGCCTCAGATGGCCAAAGTACTGGAGTTTCACCTTCAACATCAGTCCTTTCAATGAATATTCAGGACTGATTTCCTTTACAATGGACTAGTTGATCTCCTTGCAGTCCAAGGGACTCTCAAGAGTTGGACACAACTGAGTGACTGAACTGAACTGATCAAAACAGATTCAGTCATTTCTACTGTTCAAATCAGAATGTTCAGTCTTTTGACTACACTCCCTTCTCTCTTCAGTGATACTAGATGGATACTCCAATATGACGGGACCAATATGAAAATTTTATCAAGTGAATAATCACCTCTCTGGAGAGTCAAATTTTATACTTAGCTATTACTGGACTAGAAATAACAGAATAACAACATTATTAAAGGTCAGGGGTCATGGTTCTACTGCTACTGTTGTTGGTCATTGTTTATTCGCTAAGTTCTATCCAACTCTTTTGCAACCCCATGGACTGTAGCCCACCAGGCTCCTCTGTTCATGAGATTTTTCCAGGCAAGAACACTTGAGTGAGTTGTCATTTCCTTCTCCAGGGGATCTTCCCAACCCAGGGATCAAACCTACATCTCTTACATTGACAGGTGGAACACTGAGTCACCAGGAGACCTTTACACATCTTGAAAAAGGAAGGGGCTTACTTGGTTCCAGGTTTATACACTTAATGGAACTAGATTCGGTGATTTCTAGGGTACTTTGTGGCCTTGATATCTGAAAATTCAAGGAGTTATATGATAGAAAAATTAAAAAGCACTTACTACTTATTGTCAGTATTTTATTAAAGTTTCCCGCAAACTGCCATTAACAGCTTATAGACTTCAAAATCAAAACTATTAATTTATTGGGATTTATCTCATTCTCCCTTGAGTTCCTATGTCCTAAGGTGTTCTCATACCCACGCCTTCAGGTATCCTAGCACAGCTTCTTGTGATTTTTGGCAGAACCTGTGAAGAAGGCTCTCTGTGGAAAGTCTGCTAAGGCAATTTCTACCTCTGATTAGTGAGCAGCTTCCTTCAACAGCTCAACCCCAGAGTGCCCAGAGTCTCATGTGGAAAACACGACAAAGACAGCCTGCTCCTTAGTGAAGGAGGTGCATTCTTTGGCACATAAGGCAAGTGCCTGCATATTTTTTAGTCTGAGTCAGTGATGACTATGAAATGCATGTGATATGACTGGTGTTGAACTCTTTCTGTATACATCTGAACAACTTCTGACTAATGCAAAATATTTTCTTTTTATTTTCTTAATAGTTGGAAATGCTGACTTCTCTGACAAGTAAAGACCTTCAGTGACCCCAGATTAAATAACAGTACACAAAGATTTGTGTCTCCAGGCTATTGGGTGCCATTGGTATAGATTGAGAATGACAAGACATTAATAATTCTTTAGAAAATTGAGGTGGTAACCAGAACAACTGTCCTTCAAGTTCCTATAACAGTTCTGTGGACTAAAGACAGACCATGAGTATATGAGGAAAATAATATTTTGTTTTGCCAGTTCTAAACGGGAACTCCTCTGGGGACCAGAAGAGGACTGACCACAAACGTGCCAGCCCGCTTCATGGTGGAGTAGATGCTTTAAAGTAAGAAGGTATAAAGGCGGGTGGAGAGAACTTTACAGTGAAGCACAATTTCTGAGTCAAAGGTAGAACTCCAAGGCAGAAGAAAGAATGGCCTGAAAGTGAAGGGAACCCCAGGTTGATAGCAGACAGCATATAGCTAAGTTTTTTTTTTTTTCCCCATGTAAACTAGTCTTGACTCCTGCCCTCGCCCAGTTGCTTACAACACTTGTATGGCTTGTCTTGTGCAAAATATGCAATCATGTTTATAAGCCTAGATAGGAAGAGGATGCTTTCAAAGATCAATATTCATTCATCAAAGCAATTATTTAACAATTTATCAGTTTTAATATAAAAAGCCACAAAATAAGCACAAGAAAAAGAGCCTGACTTTGGGCACAGTTTTGTGCTTAAGACTATGCTGCTACTTAGCAGAGATGAGATCACAGGCAAGTTACTTAGTCTTCCTATCTCCTTTTCCTCATTTGTAAAATGGGGATAATGCCATCTATCTCATATGACTTTTATAATAAATTAAGAGAAATAAACAAATGTCACGTCCTAGAGAGTGTCTGGAACACAAGACACAATCAATAAACATTGCTTGTTCACTTCCTTTAGCTAGGAAAAATGATGATATCATTAACCAACACTTGTTTTTCTTCTCCCTGTCCATATATTCAAAATATCTCAGTACCATTAAAAATACTATACATAAACTTAGGTAATGATATCATTCACCTAAAAACATAAATTATTCACAGACATATATGTACATATGTATATATTTGCTGATAGTAGGGAGAAAAGAGTTCTAGTAATATTTTAATGTTTCTAAAAATGCATACTATATGCTTTAAAAGCACTAATATAGCTAATGTTATTTTCAATCCTGTACCTATAACACACTATTTATTTCACTAATTTTTACAAGTATCATGGAACCTAATAAGCTAGTAAGATAAGTTAATAATTGTATCATCATTGTAAAAAATATTTTCCCAATGATCGGCCAGGTATTTTCAAAATTGACTCTTAAAGATGATACCTTAACATGAAGTGGTGGTGGGAAACGGGGAATGAGGCAAACCATACTTTTGATTTTTATTTTGAATCTTAGGATGCTTCACTAATAGTTGAGAAATTTTATTTCATTTTCATCAAACATACAATTGTCTTCCTAAGACTTACTTTAAGATGAAGTAACAAAAGTCTGCTTTATTGTAAGTATACTGTTTCCCTAAAAGCCTGGCAGCTATAAAAATAAAAAATCAAAATCTTTTATCTGAACTGAGGTTGAAAATTTGTCTCCAATCCTTTTCACAAAACCACTTAGAAGATAGCTGTTTTGCAAATTAATTTTTCATGAAGCTCTCTAAGGGTCGATGTACTTGTATTAGCCACCAAACATGTTCAACTTCTGAGACAACCAGAAGATTCATGATTAATGTGACTTGGTATTTTTCCGAACATTTACTGTACCAGTCAATAGTGGTTAATGCAACAGCTTCCAGTAAGCAGCTACCTTAAAAGCTTGGAAACATCTAGCCATAAACAACCGAAGTGTATCTGTTCTTCCTCCATACATAAGAAGTCATTTTCCTATACAAAAAAGAATNGTCTCTTATACACATCTTATTTTCTTAATAGTTGGAAATGCTGACTTCTCTGACAAGTAAAGACCTTCAGTGACCCCAGATTAAATAACAGTACACAAAGATTTGTGTCTCCAGGCTATTGGGTGCCATTGGTATAGATTGAGAATGACAAGACATTAATAATTCTTTAGAAAATTGAGGTGGTAACCAGAACAACTGTCCTTCAAGTTCCTATAACAGTTCTGTGGACTAAAGACAGACCATGAGTATATGAGGAAAATAATATTTTGTTTTGCCAGTTCTAAACGGGAACTCCTCTGGGGACCAGAAGAGGACTGACCACAAACGTGCCAGCCCGCTTCATGGTGGAGTAGATGCTTTAAAGTAAGAAGGTATAAAGGCGGGTGGAGAGAACTTTACAGTGAAGCACAATTTCTGAGTCAAAGGTAGAACTCCAAGGCAGAAGAAAGAATGGCCTGAAAGTGAAGGGAACCCCAGGTTGATAGCAGACAGCATATAGCTAAGTTTGTTTTTTTTTTTCCCCATGTAAACTAGTCTTGACTCCTGCCCTCGCCCAGTTGCTTACAACACTTGTATGGCTTGTCTTGTGCAAAATATGCAAACATGTTTATAAGCCTAGATAGGAAGAGGATGCTTTCAAAGATCAATATTCATTCATCAAAGCAATTACTTAACAATTTATCAGTTTTAATATAAAAAGCCACAAAATAAGCACAAGAAAAAGAGCCTGACTTTGGGCACAGTTTTGTGCTTAAGACTATGCTGCTACTTAGCAGAGATGAGATCACAGGCAAGTTACTTAGTCTTCCTATCTTCTTTTCCTCATTTGTAAAATGGGGATAATGCCATCTATCTCATATGACTTTTATAATAAATTAAGAGAAATAAACAAATGTCACGTCCTAGAGAGTGTCTGGAACACAAGACACAATCAATAAACATTGCTTATTCACTTCCTTTAGCTAGGAAAAATGATGATATCATTAACCAACACTTGTTTTTCTTCTCCCTGTCCATATATTCAAAATATCTCAGTACCATTAAAAATACTATACATAAACTTAGGTAATGATATCATTCACCTAAAAACATAAATTATTCACAGACATATATGTACATATGTATATATTTGCTGATAGTAGGGAGAAAAGAGTTCTAGTAATATTTTAATGTTTCTAAAAATGCATACTATATGCTTTAAAAGCACTAATATAGCTAATGTTATTTTCAATCCTGTACCTATAACACACTATTTATTTCACTAATTTTTACAAGTATCATGGAACCTAATAAGCTAGTAAGATAAGTTAATAATTGTATCATCATTGTAAAAAATATTTTCCCAATGATTGGCCAGGTATTTTCAAAATTGACTCTTAAAGATGATACCTTAACATGAAGTGGTGGTGGGAAACGGGGAATGAGGCAAACCATACTTTTGATTTTTATTTTGAATCTTAGGATGCTTCACTAATAGTTGAGAAATTTTATTTCATTTTCATCAAACATACAATTGTCTTCCTAAGACTTACTTTAAGATGAAGTAACAAAAGTCTGCTTTATTGTAAGTATACTGTTTCCCTAAAAGCCTGGCAGCTATAAAAATAAAAAATCAAAATCTTTTATCTGAACTGAGGTTGAAAATTTGTCTCCAATCCTTTTCACAAAACCACTTAGAAGATAGCTGTTTTGCAAATTAATTTTTCATGAAGCTCTCTAAGGGTCGATGTACTTGTATTAGCCACCAAACATGTTCAACTTCTGAGACAACCAGAAGATTCATGATTAATGTGACTTGGTATTTTTCCGAACGTTTACTGTACCAGTCAATAGTGGTTAATGCAACAGCTTCCAGTAAGCAGCTACCTTAAAAGCTTGGAAACATCTAGCCATAAACAACCGAAGTGTATCTGTTCTTCCTCCATACATAAGAAGTCATTTTCCTATACAAAAAAGAATAATGTATGCAAAAGTCTAATACAGGAAACGACATCACTATTTTTATGTAAAAGTGTGGCCAATTAGACTAGAGACACAGTTTGGGTAGAATATCCCAAGACTGAGAGCAGGGTCCTGGGCCCTTGTCTTGGCTCCAATATTAACTGTGGTTCCTGATGCATCTCTAACTTGAAACTAATTTCCTTAGCTCACAGCAGAATTGCCCCACCAGCAGAGCTAAGATGCGGACTCAGAAACACCCGCCTATAGAGATGCTGTGGTCCAGCCAGCATGGAATCAAGCCCCAGCTCTTCCACTAGAGAAGCTTCGGGAGCCTGGGCTGGTGCTCATTACTCACGCTGCAGCGTTCTGCTGCCTTCTAACTGAAAGGAAGAGGGCAGTAGCAGCAAGTTCACGTGAGCGGGACAACTGAATGGGAATTTCATGACTCAGGCCATTGTAAAAGTCCAATAAATATATTAGCTTCTTTATTAGCTGTAAGTAGTATTACTGTAACCATCACTTTATTCTCAAAAATAAATGTTGGTGGCTTACAGTGCAAGAAATATAGAAGAGAAGAAACCCAGGGGAAAGGCAATCAAGGTATGGAGATGAAGCTGACACCATAAAAGCACTATAAAGCCACTCGTCAGATAACCCAAAGATTAAGGAACTGTTCTCTGAACATTCAAATTTGCATTGTTTAATATTTAGAAAAATCAGAAGTCAGAAAGTCCACGTCTTTCTCTTCAGTCTGTTAAGAATCAAAAGAATGATCTTGGTAAAATAAATGAAGACATAAGTTGGATAAAAAAGAAAGATCTTGCGTAATTCAAGATTTGAATATACAATACCAAATAGGTAACTAAAAATGTTATATGAGCAAAAGAATAAGTTGGGGAGAATAAAGGCTGAGAACAGGAGATGGAGAGAGGAGAGAGAATGCACTTTTTGAGCAGCAATCTAAATACCAAAGAGATTCCTCCTTGGGCTACTCAGGAAGACAACAGATTTCTGCCAGCTGCCTTGAGGCTGGCTACCCCTTGGGGATAATCACGTGTAATTATTTCCAAGCTGCTACTTTCATCCCCTGGAGCAGAGGCGCATCCTTCTACTTATGCTGACACTCAAAGCTTGGTTTTTTCCCTGAAGAAATGCAAAGGGCGGCTGAAAGGGCAGCGCTGTGCACACATGGGCATCCTATCCCTTGGGGACTCATCTGAGCTCCATACTCTCTATCCCCAGGGGGTTCAGTACATCTGTCTGGGGCCAAAGGCACACAGGAGCCCAGCTACTGTGACCGTCCCTAAGTTTTCTCTCCAAATCAGTCCCTTATTACAAACTAATCTGCATCATAATTACAGTCCTCAATAAAAAGGTCAGTGTGTGCCCTGGCCCTCCTGCAGAAAGAGCTGTAAGTCTCCTTGTACCCCTTCCTTTTTCACAGAGCAACAGCTCATTTCCCCTGGTTGAGGCCCATCTCAGATCTCTCATACCGCACTTTCTCCTTGGGTGACTTCACCGACACTCATGTCTTCATCTGCCACATGTATAAGAACTGATGTTTCCCAAATGTCTTGTGAGCTCCAGGTCAAGATATATAATATATATTAACCCATAACAGGCCTTTCCACTTAGANCTGTGTGTGCCCTGGCCCTCCTGCAGAAAGAGCTGCAAGTCTCCTTGTACCCCTTCCTTTTTCACAGAGCAGCAGCTCATTTCCCCTGGTTGAGGCCCATCTCAGATCTCTGATACCGCACTTTCTCCTTGGGTGACTTCACCGACACTCATGTCTTCATCTGCCACATGTATAAGAATTGATGTTTCCCAAATGTCTTGTGAGCTCCAGGTCAAGATATATAATATATATTAACCCATAACAGGCCTTTCCACTTAGAACTAGTTTCCCTTTCTCTACCGTCTTACCCTTTCTTCTTACCTCACCTTCTTATCCACTTTCTTACATTCAGCCTCACCCACTACACCTCCACACAGCTCGTTCTTTCTGCCCTCTCACCAAATGACATCAATTAACCAGTTCCAGCAATTTGAGAATATCTAACATTCCCACCCATCCCTTTCTTCCTCTGGATTATCCAGCTGGTTATTGGAAATTAGTGATTCTGCTCCTTCTTTCCTAGCCCTACAGTAAGTAGCTTCGTTCAAGTTTTTATTGCATGACTATTAAATAGTGAACCAAACAGACATCTTTGGATCTCAAGATTCCCCTCCATTTCATCTTCCACATTATTGCTACTTTGATGTCTTCCTGAAACATAATGGCTTCTTGGAAGCTGATGCTCTATCAGGGGACATTCAGCTTTAAGGGATCCAATATGTTATTCTTTTCTTTTGTGTGCCGTTTCTCAAGGATTTACTATTCCTTATCAGTTCCTGGAAAACAGGAATGAGCAGAGCTGCACACGGTTCTCAGGACTGAGATCATGAGAAAGGGCACCTGCTTGGATTCCCTTCAGGGACCTCCTTCAGTAACTCCTTTCATTGACCTTACTTAAATGCAGTCTATTCAGTTATGCCCCTCTTACTCAGGATATGGAATCCTTTCTGGCCCTCTGAAGATTGTTATTTGCTTGGCTTCGTTTTTGCTCAGTTTTTTTTTTAACTACCAAAAGCTGCCTTGATGAAGATATATAAACATGCATTTTTGCAAATAAAGCACCCTTGTTTCACTCGAGACTTGGGTCCCCTACATCCTCTTCTTGTTGACTCCAGTCCCCAGGTCCCAGTCTACAAACACTGTGACCGCTCAGAGATTAAGAAAATTCCCCCAGGTCATACAGTCAGTAAGAAATTTAGGCTCAAAGTGTGCCTCACCCTCTTGGACTCACACATGATCTCTAATCAAGCCCCATCATCTGGGTCCCAGTTTATAACCTCAACCTCTTTCCCTGATGAGTAGGAAGAGGTCACGGTTGGTAAGAATGTGGTGTCTCTCTAAGGGACAGAACAGAGCAGGACAGTAATTCTCAAAAGACCAAATACCACAGACAACCATTTTGGATGTGATATGAATGAGGAACTAAACTCCCTAGATATCCGTTTGTTTCTTAAAGTTCATCTACTTCTAACTTTTAGGGAGACAGGTTTGCTAAACACAAACACCAACTTTTGGAAACCAGTTATAGCTCCCAAAGTGTCTTGTCTTGCTTTGCAGTTGTTGATCCGTCACTGAGAAATAGAATTTTGTTCCAAATACCCATTTGGAACAGGCCTTATAAAGATTAGCTATAAAGTTAACACTGCAAACTATTGAGTTAGAAGTAGAATGTAAGTACAAATAAGTTTATCATTATTATTTTACTTAGCATCTGTAGGCTCAAATTAAATATAGCTTATATAAAGTCTGTTAGTGCTATTCTGCATAATTAATCTGAACTTTGGCACTCTTAAGCTTGTTAATGCAGAGTAGCCAATCGTAATAAACTGAAACTGTGTGCCTGATACATATTTTCAAAATATAACAATTAAGATATGCATGAACATGGACAAAACATCACACCTGGAATGACACAGTAATTTACTCCAGTAATTATTTCAGTATATTTTTTTCACCAAAGATTTTATTCTGAGCCACATCCTATTGTTTTCCATCATCAAATAAAAAATAATGGACCTAATAAATTAGCTAAGCTAAGAAACTTAGCATCCTGTAGAAAGGGCTATGGCCTCAAGTTTAGATGAGTGAGGGTGTCAACCGCTTGGTTCTCTCTTTGGATCTGACCATGATCACAGTATGTAAGCAAAGAGAAGAATGTTAGACCACTCTCAGATCCCATCTCTTGATATTCTTATACTCTGAGAAAACCCCTGGAACATCCAAGTTAGTAAATGTGAAGATTTTCAGCTAAAGGAATGGGAGATAGCACTGTGTCACTGCATATGAAAAACAGCATGGGAGAGGGATATTTCTCTACTACAGCAGTTCTCAAAGAGTGGCTTGGGGACCACTTGTGGTCCCTGCGATGTTTTCAAGGGGTCCATGATATAAAGACTGTTTTCATAATAGTAAGTCATTATTTGCCCTTTATATTCTAATTCTCTCAAGAGTATACAGTGGAGTTTTACAAAGTTACACTCTATACAGAATGCACAGATATGAATATCCAGCTTTCTCCCATCAAGCCAGATGTTAGAGTGATTTGCAAAACACAAAATAAGGCCATTCATCATAAAGTTTTATTTGGGGGAAAAATATTTTCCATAAAAATGTTAATAAGTTATCATGTAATAGGTTTATTTTGTTCTTTTTAAATTATATAACAAGTAATCAGTGTAAAAATTTCTTACTTTAGCTATAATCCATATGGACAGAAGCTTTGTGAGGTCCACAATAGCTGTTAAAATGGAAAAGGGCTCCAGAGATTAAGACTGAGACTCACTGCACAACTGGTGTTATGAAGAGAGGAATTTAATCAGCGATTAAGGATGATCCTCTGTGGCCACCCTCTAGGGTCCTTTTCCAGGTTTTCCTTTCTTGGCTAAAACATCTCTTCTTTTCTTCTTCGAGCTGGTTAAATCAATTCAATCTCTAGTTAAATTAATTCAACAGTTATTTCTTTAGAGGCTGTTAGGAGCAATGCCCATGAAGATGGATACCTTTGGAGATATAAGAGCTCAAAGAGGTTACAATAACCTGAGAAGTAAAGATGTCCACATTGCAAAGCTACATGACAATACACAGTGATACATAATTCAGTACCAATGTGAACAACACAAACAGTATAAGTTGTTGCCTTTGAGACGAAGAGAGGAATGTGACTAGGGGTTTGGGGAAACAAATCTTCACAGAAATATCAATGCCTGTTATATATCTGTTCTCTGCCTGTTCACCAAATGGCAATGTGGCAGCTCACAAAATGCATGCAGGATAATCAGAGCAAGAATAATAGGTAGAATAGTAAAAATGAAGCCAAAAATAAAGCCCGACAAGGAAAAGATCTGTATCAAGATTTAGAAACAGCTATATAGTTCTCCACAGCTCAGTGCAAAATGAAAATTCAGTGTCCCTTGTTAAAATAAATAAGTAAAAGTATTCCAGGAGGGTGACAACCGAGCATTAAACCAAGAGTAAGGTCCTCTAAGGCCCTTGGACCCCTGCCTGACAACAGAGCACGTATGCACACCCCCGCAGCCAGCCCTGGTAACAGCCTCCACAATTGTTTAAGCTTGGTCCCAAGTCCAGCTTTAAACTAAGAAGACAAAGCAAAAGATATGCTCAGTTTTAAAATGTATAGTGTCCATTACTCAGAAACTGCCATTAAAAAATAGGTCAGCATTACATCAGAATTTTAATTTGACAAAGAAGATGGGAGGTTATTTCATCTATACTCTTTCAATTCTCAGTCCAAAAAATAAACTCCCAGAGATATAACAGAACTTGCCAAGAGAGTTATGCTCTCTGGTGTACACACTGGGGTGAAATTAGAGCCTTAGTCTGCTTGTTCTCAGCAGAGTTCTTAGAGAACACATCATTCTTCCTTTCAAAACCCGCCCTCCTCACGCCACCATTTATTTCCATCAGGTACAACACCAAATACAACACATATTAGAAGCAGCACATTCTGTGAATGGTTACTATGCGTCATACATTGTTCCACACATCTAATTCTCACAAGTTTACGAAGGAAGAATTACTATTATTCCTATCTTAGAGAAAAATAAATTCAGAATAATTAACTAAGGCCATATAATTAGAAGGTGAACTTAGGCAATCTAACTCTTGCTTCTCTACTATCTCCCATCTTTCTGTTGTTCTGGATAGAAATCCCACAAGCATCTTTTTGAAAAACTAAATAGAATCCACAGATTTAGAGAACAGAAAGGAACCATAGTTAATATTTCTGGCCCAGCCCCTCATTTTACAGATAAAGAAACTGAAGACCATAGGAGATCATTGGCAAGAGACTGGTAAAGTTGATCAATATTCTTAATACCACTTCCCCCAATCTTACTGTGTATCATAATAATCCTGGAAACTTAAAAAAAAAAAAAAGGAAAAATCCTGGTCCCTTTACTAGACCAGGGCAGAAGCCTTTTCTAATAACTGTGTAGGTGAGCTAAAGCAGCCAGAAAAGCTGAACAGTGGTGGTGGTTCTCTCTGCCTCTCTGCCTCACAACCTCTAGTTTCCTTTCCCATCTATATCAATCAAACCTACCCCCTTTATGTACCTGTGGGTAATGGATGGCACAACAATGCAACTCCCTGTCACTTAACATCTCTGAATTAGATTGAAATCAATAAACCAGGCAAAAGCAAAATCAATGCTTTAACTCTCTGAAATCTGTTTTGGGTAGCTAATCGACATTTTCAAGAAGGATGGATTGAAAGATGGAAGAGACATAACAGTAAAACGTAAGGTAGGGCTTGCACGATAGCAGTGTCCGGTAAGCATGTGAAATAGGAGATGTATAGGAAAATAATTTGCAGGGGAAGAATGTGAGGGTGGGGCAAAATTAAAAGACTTTATCTGATTTCTCTGTGGAGACAAAAGACATCCAGTCTTCTCAATTCCAGTAGTAAGACCTACACATACACTGTCATATGTGTACGGACTTACAAGCTGAAAACATATTTGGCAATAAACTTCATATGTGTTTATCTGTAAAGAATTGTAAGAAGTTATTATTAGTCTAGATAATATATAAACTGACATGCTTAGAGATGGTGAACTGCTATCTGTAATTAATTTCGAAAAGTACCAAAAGGAAGACAGATTTACTGATAGATAGAGTGATGGATGAACAGATATATGCTCAGGAGTGGGACCACAGGGTCATATGGTATGGGTCTATTTTTAGTTTTCTTAAGGGCCCTCCATACTGTTCTCCATGGTGGCTATGCCAATAGTACAGGAGGATTCCCACCAATAGTACAGGAGGATTCCCTTCTCTCCACTCTCCAGCCTTTGTTGTTTGTGGATTTTTTGATGATACCATTCTGCCAAGTGTCAGGTGATATCTCATTGTAGTTTTGGTTTGCATTTCTCTGATAACTAGCGATCCAGAGAAAAACATGGTCCAAAAGGACCACGCACCTCAATGTTCTCTGCAGCACTGTTTATGAGAGCCAAGACATGGACGCAACATAAATGCCCATCCACAGCGGAACGGATAAAGATGACGTGGTACATATATGCAATGGAGTATTTCTCAACCATTAGAAAGAATGAAATAATGCCATTTGCAGCAACATGCATGGACCTAGAGCACGTCATACTGAGTGAAGTCAGTCAGAGAAGGAGAAACATCACAACGTCCCTTTTATGTGGAATGTAAGAAGAAATGATACAAATGAAATGCAAATGGTACTTACAAAACAGAAAGACATTCATAGACTTAGAAAACAAAACTACGGCTGCTTGGTGGAAGGCATAATTCAGGACTTTGGGAAAGTCATGTACACACTGATATATTTTAAATGGATAACCAACAAATACCTATTGTATAGAAAAAATAAGCAAATAAAAGCCTTCCTATTTTACAAAATAAATAAATAAAGCTAGAGGAGGGGGAAAAAAAAAGTTTCTCATGTGCTCCTGGAAAGCAGCTCATTCCTTTGCTGTTGGTTTCCAAGCATGCTCATTCCCTTCTGGAGACCGTGAAAACCAAGACACTGGAGTTTCACACATTAAGATGAGGAAAATCAATTTCCTCCCACAAAAGACAGAACAAATTTGGTAGAAAATTACCATTTATTCCTTATTAATAAAGGTTTAATGGATTATCCATAAATAAAACATGTATTACGCTTAGATCACAGTTTCTGATTTGAGTCTTAACTCAAGAATTGAGAAAGTAAACTCTGGGCAAGGAATTTTCCCTTCTCCACAATGATCTCAGAAAGTATTTTTCAAAGAAACAAATGTGGTAAATAATACACACACAAAAAGAAGAATCTCCCTGGAGAAAGCAATCCAGCTCTTCCTGGTTTCCACCTGTGTCATCCCCTAAGGGCTGCCTTCTAGGGCACAAGGATGAGATGGTAGATGCATGCTCCTTCTTCTATACCGATGATTCTTACCTATTATAAAGGTGTCTTTGCCCTGATGGCTCAGACAGTAACGAATCTGCTTGCAATGCAGGAGACCTGGGTTGGATCCCTGGGTTAGGAAGATCCCCTAGAGGAGAGAATGGATACCCACTCCAGTAATAAAGGTAACACTAATAATACCTCCTATCAGATCCTGCTTCTTAAGAGTCCTAAAATTTCATTTCTTTGCTTATTTCAAGAGTTCCTCCTACAAAGAAATGACTACTGGTATTTTCCTGGGTTATCCTTCACTTGACCCCAAGCGCTTAACACTCTACTGATGGAGTTTCATTCTTTTGAATGGGTCTGTATTTTTCTGCAGCTGCTGCTTGCCAATGAGACACGTGGAAAACTAGCTTAGTTTCAGTTATGACTTCTTTCCTCTTTTTAAATTAGTATTGAACTCTTGGGTAGAGAAGAGAAACGATAGCTGCTGTAGATTTATTGTTTTGAAGAAGACAGCGTTTCCATGCCTCCTGGATTATTTCAGTTCATGTTTATCTTGACCTACCATTTCCCCATAAAAAATTACAGTTTGTTCCTTGGAGTAATTCATTTTATTGACACCATCTTTTAACTGAGAAAGAACCGTATTTTAAAGTATCCATTTGCTTTGTGTTGGACATTCCTTCTCACGACTTACATTTGATTTAGGTGACACTGACCTAATGGTTAACTTTTAAATTCAGTTACTTATTCAGGAAATAATTACTGAGTACTCATTTACCAGGTATTGTATAATCACTAACATACAAATAGAATAAAATGAAACAATAACCCTGACCTTAAATCCATAGTTTAAAGGAAGAATATAGGTAAATAACTCCAGTAAGGCAAGTATTACCCAGGGGTATGCTTTGAGTTCTAATTATGTTTTAAACAAGTCACCAAATATGTACAAAGCCATAACCAGAAAGCACATTTTAACATTTTTTTAATGGTATCACTTCATCACCCCCAAGAGTTATAAGGACAGAAAATAAAACTAGACCAATCATGGTTTACTAGTTATATATTGTTATTTACTGAAAACAAATGATTTTCAGGTTTCTTTTTGTGGTATTGTGATTTCTGGCACAGAGTTCCTAAAACTCTTTGAATTTCCTAAATGATGAGAGAGATAAAGGTGTCTTTTGTTATGTTACTTATGTGACTTTTGGACCACACCCAAGGATAGGGGCTGGTTGACAATGCAGCCAACTTAGTGAATGGAAGTTAGGAACTTGCAGTTTCATCTCCCCCACCTCCCCAAACCGCTGGGGAGGGAAGGGGGCACTGTACACAGCCTCCATAAAATCCCAAAAGGTCAAGGTCAGAGAACCTCAGAGTTGGTGAACACGTAAGAGATTCCAAAATGCATCGCAGCTGAAGGGCATGGAAGTTCAGTGACCTTTACCCATATTTTGCTGTATACATCTCTTCCATCTGGCTCTTCCTGAATTATATCCTATAATAATAAATCCATAATCAAGCAAGCTGGGGCTTCCCAGGTGGTGCAGAAGTAAAGAATCCACCTACCAGTGCAGGAGACACAAGGAACACAGGTTTGATCCCTGTGTCGGGAAAATCCTCTGGGGTAGGGAATAGCAACCCACTGTAGTCTTCTTACCTGTAACATTCCATGGACAGAGGGGCCTGGCAGGCTACAATGCGAGAGGCACAAAGAGCAGGACACAACTGAGTTACTGACCCTGGCAACGATGACAATCAAGCACGTGAACTGCGTCAAGTTCTGTGGGCCACTGCAGCATATTAATCAAACAAGAGGAGGGGTTGTAGAACTTGTGATCTACAGCCTGTTGGTCATTAGCATGGGTAGTAACCTGAGCTTGCAAACAGCATCTGAATTAAGAGTGGGACTAAACTTTTCTTCCAAGGAGTAAGTGTCTTCTAATTTTATGGCTGCAACCAACCTAGATAGTACATTCAACAGCAGAGACATTACTTTGCCGACTAAGGTCCATCTAGTCAAGGCTCTGGTTTTTCCTGTGGTCATACATAGATGTGAGAGTCGGACTGTGAAGAAGGCTGAGCGCTGAAGAATTGATGCTTTCAAACTGTGGTGTTGGAGAAGACTCTTACCAGTCCATTCTGAAGGAGATCAACCCTGGGATTTCTTTGGAAGGAATGATGCTAAAGCTGAAACTCCAGTACTTTGGCCACCTCATGTGATGAGTTGACTCATTGGAAAAGACTCTGATGCTGGGAGGGATTGGGGGCAGGAGGAGAAGGGGATGACAGAAGATGAGATGGCTGGATGGCATCACGGACTCGATGGACGTGAGTCTGAGTGAACTCCGAGAGATGGTAATCAACAGGGAGGCCTGGCGTGCTGTGATTCATGAGGTTGCAAAGAGTCGGACACGACTGAGCGACTGAACTGAACTGAACTAAACTAGGTTGTTTAGTCTCTAAGTCATGTTGACTCTTTTGTGACCCCATGGACTGTAGTCTGCCAGGCTCCTCTGTCCATGGAATTTTTCAGGCAAGAATATTGGCGTGGATTGCCATTTCTTTCTCCAGGGGATCTTCCCAACCCAGGGATCAAACCCACGTCTCCTGCATTGACAGGCAAATTCTTTACCACTGAGCCACCTGGAAAGTCCAACCTTGTGGGACCAAGTCCTTAATTTGTGGGATCTAAAATTATCTCTTAGTAGATAATATCAGAATTGAGTTGAATGGTAGGACACTCAGCCANGGGCATAAGAGATGATAAGTTTCCCAGGTGGAGCTAGCGGTAAAGAATCCACCTGCCAGTGTAAGAGATGCCAGAGATGCAGGTTTGATCCCTGTCAGGATGGTCCCCTGGAGGAGGAGATGGCAACCTGCTCCAGTATTTCTTGCCTGAACAATCCCATGGAGAGAAGAGCCTGGTGGACTACAGTCCATGGGGGTCACAAAAAGAAGGACACAGTTGAGCACTCAAAAGATGATAAATGCTTGATGAAAATATACATAAACAAATGAATGAAGGGGAAGACTAAAAGGCTTGAGCAGAAGGCAGAATTAGAAAAACACTAATAATCAAGTCAGGAAGTGAGGAAGACTTACATTTCTAAGGCTTATAATTTGCTGTCCATGCTATTGATCACAGGCTCATTATTCTTTCATTTCTAAAGAGGTTTTCCTTCTTCCTTGAGGATCGTAAATCACATACTGTGATTTAGGGAACTGCCAACAAATCTGCATCTATATAAGAACAGTGACCTGTTTTAAAAAATAATTAGCTATCCTCTCTGCTCTATATCCCTTCCCTAACTTGACAAATCCTTTACTCGGCCTTCCCAATCTTCATTCAGCCACTGCTGACAAACTATTGCCAAAGCTTAAGAGTTTATGTATTCACAGGAACAGAAACAAGACAAAAAGTATTAGAGAAGGCAGGCCAAAAGGCAAGGGCATGCCTGTTATTTACCTTCCATCTGCTTCTCCAGTCATTTTTGGCCTAAATCTGCTCTATTTTCAGAGGCACATTGCCCTGAGGGCACTTTCCTGAGACCCAGTTGAAATCCTAACGCCCACCAATGCATTCACATCGCCTGGTACTCCCTCATCTCTGCTCCCAATCCTGCCTGGATTTTCATACTTTACAGAAAGGAATGTTATTAATAAAAAACCACCCTACGTTTACTTCAGGGGACGTCAACAGAGAGAGAAATCAGGTAATAAAACACTACTTTCAATTCCAACTTAAATCCATGTGATTTGTGAGTACAAATTTAGTACTAATCTTCTTAATGGATATAGTAGCAGTAGAAGGATGCTTAACAATCACACTGATGAAGACTCGGCATTTCCCAGCTCCTATCACTAGTGCAGTGGGTTATTAATGGACTCACCCATCACTATCAGAATATTATATGGGAGGTGCCCTTGCCTACTTGCAATGCCCTGTTTGTATCAGGCTCTGGGCTCTGCAACTTTCTTTCTCACTGTCTGTAATAGTCTTGATCTCATCTTTAAATATCAGTAATTATAATAGTAAACTCCTATCCATACTTCAAGTCTCAGCATCTTACTATCAGGAATGTTTGGGGGTTTTTTTGGTGATACTTCTAAGAACCAATAATAATAATAGTGCCCTGAACTTCTCATGTTCTGGTAGTCGTCATACTTTGTGAGTAGTACTTGCTTACTTTCTAGCTTTCTTAGTTACAGGCACATAGTTCCTTGAAGGTTGCCAATGGGTTAATCTATTTGTCCTCAGTTCTAGGATGGAATTATCAGTTCAGAATATGGTATGAGGCAGGTTAATCAAAAAATAGACAACATTTTTTCATTTTTACTTTCAAAAAATAAGCTCCTCAAAGGAAGATTCTCAGTCACAAGACAAATGTTTCAATGTGCTATTCAAAGTTAATAACCAAATATTTACTTTATTATATTGGAGAAGGAAATGGCAACCCACTCCAGTATTCTTGTCTGGAGACTCCCAAGGACGGAGGAGCCATACCATGTACAAAACTTAAAATTCACAGGATGCTTTCAGTCTGCACTGTGTCACGGTTTGCAAATTAGTAATTGCTATAATCTGAATGGCAGTTATTGTTTTTTAAAAATAAATTCCTATTCTTTTCTCAGTTTTATTAAGATACAGTTGACATATAACATTGTACTAGGTTAAGGTATACAGTATATTTGATACATGTAAATGTGTAAACTGCAAAAAGATTGCCACAATATGTTATTTATTGGTTGTTTGGTATTTGACCGTGTCTTTTCCTTTTAACTTACTTTCAGCCTATTCATTTCTAATGAAATATCCCAGGATCTGAGCAACCAAACAGAACTTTGAACTCTTCTACTTCAGAATATTTAAAAGAAAAAAATGCAAAAACAGCAATTTGATCAATTACGATTCTTCTCAAGGACTGCTTTTTCCTTCTTTTACTCCTTCACTTACTGGAGCAAACAAGAAATACAACCTGAGAAATCCTGCATTTCCACATTGCTATTTAGAGGGACTGGGGGCAGGAGGATAAGGGGACAACAGAGGATGAGATGGCTAGATGGCATCACTGACTCAATGGACATGAGTTTGAGTCAACTCCAGGAGCTGCTGATGGACAGGGAAGCCCGGCGTGCTGCAATTCATGGGGTCGCAAAGAGTCGGACACGACTGAGTGACTGAACTGAACTAAATGCTCCTATAAAATATAAGTCTTCCTTTATCTACAGCTTATTTTTAAGCTTGCAGTATTATTAACTATAAATGATATTTTATGAGAAATAATAACAAAAATCACACAATAATAATTCCATTTTTATAATGGACATCAATGGGAAAACAGAGTTCAGTATATAAGCAGCTTTTTGGAGCAAACCCATTCTGTTTAATGAGCACTATCTAACTAAATATGCTTCCCATGAAACTGGGAGAGCATCACTTGTCCTTTTAAAGAAGAAAAACTACAAAACTAGGTAAGCAAAAAGAACAGCTTGCTGCATAATGCATAGTTTAAGTATTAACAACTCAATAGCTATATCCATACTGATTCTAACAGTTCACATAGTGCTTGTTGCCTTGGCAACCGAGAATGACAGAAATTACATGGAAACACATGCTTCATTTGTTTCAATAGATCCTATTACAGTAAGGTCCTGTAAACCAGGAAGGCTCATCTATATGCTTAATCTTGGGATGCTGGCTTACCATAGTAAGTGATCTGGAAACCTGTTTCCGGGTTTCTGAAATGGTAAATCAGAGAGAATTTTTGAAACTTCTCTTAGAAAATATGGTAATGTGCATATTACCTTTAATGATAATCAGTAAAAATAGAGATTTTTTTTTAAAATATGGTGTATGTGACTTTTCCTTTCCCAGGCCTTTACAATCTTGTTATTAGACAATTTGAGTCTTGGAAACTCACATCTACTGGAATTACTAGGATACCAAACCACTGTATCTCCTCTTCCCAAGCAAAATATCTAACAGATTTGGGGCAAATGGTTAAGTCCTAGAACATTAAAGACTTCACAGAAATTTTGGGGTACCTGAATGTCCAGATACCTGGTCTTAGACTTGAAAAATGGGTCTGATGAAACAGATCGCCAGTCCAGGTTTGATGCATGAGACAGTGTGCCCAGGGCTGGTGCACTGGGATGACCCTGAGGGATGGGATGGGGAGGGCTGTGGGAGGGGGGTTCAGGATGGAGAACACATGTACACTCATGGCTGATTCATGGCAATGTATGGCAAAAACCACCACAATATTGTAAAGTAATTAGCCTCTAATTAAAATAAATTAATTAAAAAAAAGAAAAATGGGTTTGAAAATGGTAGAGAATGTTACATTTGACAAGAAAATGAAGCCTTTCATATCTTTCAGGACAATTACCAGAAACCATGGATAACTAGAAGAGCTAAGTTTCTAATTGATAATGTAATGATTTTTTATTACTTATGGAAGGTAAATCCTCACCTGCTCTCCATGGGAGTGGGAGATAAGAGCTGCCAAGAAGCA
This sequence comes from Raphicerus campestris, assembly GCA_006410735.1. NCBI lineage: Eukaryota > Metazoa > Chordata > Mammalia > Artiodactyla > Bovidae > Raphicerus > Raphicerus campestris. The sequence goes on along the minus strand of SJYW01020735.1, from coordinate 130,330 downwards.
CGCAGTAGCTGCAGCAGGTGGCAGAAGAAAAAAATGAACAAAAAAAAAGAGGAAGTGTCTCTTTACACCAGTAGTAGTGATTAAGGCCCACTAGGCTGCAAACCAAGGAATATAGGACAGTTATGAAGAGACATGCTTGACATTCACAAGGCGAACTCTTCGCCTTCCTGGAAAAGGAGGTTTGGGAAGAAGAAATGCAGTGGTTTGGCACCCTAGTAATTCCAGTAGATGTGAGCTTCCAAGACTCAAATTGTCTAATAACAAGATTGTGAAGGCCTGGGAAAGGAAAAGTCACATAGCTCATATTAAAAAAAAAAAAAAATCTATAGTTTCACTGATTATCATTAAAGGTAATATGCACATTACCATATTTTCTAAGAGAAGTTTCAAAAATTCTCTGTTTACCATTTCAGGGCTCTTTATGTCATCCCCTCAGAGACAAAGCAAGGTATATCCAAGTGAGACGAACTCAAGAGTGATACCTTCTCTCCCTTTAAATGAAAGGAAGTCAACTGGATAGAAGATCTGATAATAGTAACAATAAAGATAATAATTGTTACTATTTTAACATGCTTTTTCTAATGCGGTCACTATAAATTTATGTCTCTAGCCTATGGAAACACTAACTCCATGGAACAATTACATTTTGGACTTCTCTGGTAGCTCAGATGGTAAAGAATCTGCCTGCAATGTGGGAGGTCCAGGTTTGATCTCTGGGTTGGGAAGATCCCCTGAAGAAGGGAACGGCTACCTACTCTAGTATTCTTGCCTGGAGAATTCCATGGACTGACGAGCCTGGTGGGTGACCAAAACATTCACTCCATAGAGCAATTACATTTTAGGACACATAAATGCCCTCCACATGAGCACAGGCCTTCAATGTACTCAAAAAGATTATGCATCAAAGTGAAGTCTCTCACAGACTTAGAAAACAAAGTTACAGTTATCAAAAGGAAAGGTGTGGGGGAGGGATAAGTCAGCAATTTGGGAATAACATATACACACAACTATAGATAAAAATAGATAACCATCAAGGACTTACTGTATACTCAATATTTTGTAATAACTTATATGGAAAAATAATCTGAAAAAAATAAGATATACGTATAACTGAATCACTGCTATACACCTAAAGTATAATGTTATAAATCAATTACATTTCAATAAAAAATATTTTTTTTACAAGTGAAGTCTATAGACCTCCCAAGGGCTTGGTTCCAGATGTTCAATTCAAATGCAAATTCCAGAGGTCTATGTCCAAAGTTTTTGATTTAACCTTCCTGGTGGGGACCCAGGTAATCTGTACTATAGCAAGCTCCTACAATCACTAGAGATTGCTAATACATGCTAATTTGAGAGTCTTTTTAAATTTGTCAATTTACCTATGAAACTTGACAAATGGTAGAAAACTTAACTCTAAATTGTACCTAATGGAATGCTTTTGTCAAAGAAGGGGATGAAGAGCACCAGGTACATGAAGTTCAACACATTAAAAAAAAAAAAAAACCTTTAATAAATATCTCTATTATCTTAATCTCTAGTCCTCTTAGTCACAGAAAATTGCAATTTTTTTGTTTCTTAGACATCTTTCGAGAAATGCCTTACTAAACACACAAATATAACATCCCATATATGTATACACATCCCACTGCAGGGAGAGAAGTGAAGAAAAAAAAAGAATAAGGACATACTATAACTGCTCTTTTTCACTAAAACATAGCCACAGCTGAATATTCATTTTTATAACAGTTGCATAGAATTCTATTAAAGAATATATATTTTATAATCTATAACTATAATAATTCATCTAATTCACTGTTAACATATGTTTCTAGCATGTAATTTGTGATTACAATGAATGATGCTTCCCAACATTTCAGAACCACTGATCCAAGTAATAATTATGATCAGGATGGTTCAGTCTTCCTCTGAGTACAGAATGGAGTCATAATCACGGTCAGTGTATCTGCCATCCTTGAAATAGGTGGTACATACCGCAGGACACAAAAATTTTACTCATAGCATGTAGCGCATCCTTCTGTCTACCTTTCTTTGTGACTCCTTTGCCTTCTAAGAAATCTTTCTTTTGTCTTTCAAAAGACGAGACACCCTTTTCTCTTCTAAAACCCTATTCATTTTTCCTTTTTGGCCAAACTCTGCAACATGTGGGATCTGAGTTCCCTGACTAGGGTTTGAACCCATATCTCCTGCACTGGAAGCATGGTCTTTTAACCACTAGACTACCGGGAAGTTCCAAAACCCTACTCCTTTTGCTTGCCCTCTTTTTCCATCTTACTCCCTTTGCCCTGAGTGTGCCTTAGTCTTCTACATGCTTGAAGGTCACTGTTTAAGGCTAACCCATGCTCTCTCATGGTGCGTGCACGACGTTTCTGGCCACTCTTTCTCTGTGAGAAGAAATTCGAACATCCTATATAATAAGCACTATATAAGAAGATGGAGAAGGAAATGGCACCCCACTCCAGTGTTCTTGCCTGGAGAATCCCAGGGATGGGGGAGCCTGGTGGGCTGCCGTCTATGGGGTCGCATAGAGTCGGACATGACTGAAGCGACTTAGCAGCAGCATATAAGTAGAAGAAATAAAAATAACAAAGTACAAATATCTATTTAAGTGTCTGTCTTTCAGATTCTAAATAAAATGTGGAATTCTAAATAACATTTGGGTGTTTTTTTCTGAAGAGACACTGGAAGCTACATAAGAATACTGCTGCACTGCACAAATACTACCCTGACCAGACACTAACACACCAAACATAATCACTTGCCTTTACATAAGTCCATATATGCCAAAGGTACACATAATGTTTTAGAGTCTGTAAAACACGTTCATATTCATCATCCTAATTTTAAAGCTGGAAAATATCCGATCCATTTCAATAGCCCATTAACAAATAAAACCTTTTAAACTTCCACACATGAAATGTGCCATTTTAAGTATTCCTATATAGCTTATTCCACATATATTTCTTTCTTCAGAGTGACAGTTGCAATGTGAAAGTTTAAATTAATAGCCATCTCTGTTTTACTTTTCCCCCTGTGAAAAAACTTAGTTTCTAGGCACTCTGTTTTTATAAGTAAGCAGCCACAAAAGATTAGAAAAGAATTCAGCACAATGAATTTTCTTGGCAAAATAATATATTAGCTAAATGGTGTCTATTAACTCCCCGGTGCCCCTGGCAGCTGGTTTTAGTGCTATCCAATAAATGACAAAATAAGCTTTTGTGAGAATTTTTCAATATGCTGCCATGTGGTTATAGATTTCAGAGTTTCTTCCTGTCAGTTTTATGCTGCATTTCTTTACAAAACTGACAGCCAGCTGACAGGGCAAGAAAAGTTAGAAATATTTGGCTGGTGGTGAAATTAACAAAATTTTTCCTTTGGGGGAATAAAACATTTATTCTAAGTGTAGAAAAATAAGCTATACCTTTCAAGAATAAACCATTTCTCTTAGTCATACTGTCTGGAATCATATTTATCTCTTGCTGTAAAAGCTTGGGCACATGATCTAGCCCATCTAGAAAACTGTTTAGGTAACTATGCGCTTTGGTTTCCTCATCTATCAAAAAGTCCTCAGAAGGTTATTGACGAGCAATTATCTAGAAAGTACTTGGTACAAAGCATGGCATTGTAACAATAGCTTGGATTCACGTGGCCCGCTTTTAGGTAGTAAGTTGCTTCAGTTATGTCCAACTCTTTGTGACCCTATGGACTGCAGCTTGCCAGGCTCCTCTGTCCATGGGATTCTCCGGGCAAGAATCCTGGAGTGGGCTGTCATGCCCTGATCTTCCTGACCCAGGGATGGGACCCATGACTCTTATGTCTCCTGCATTGGCAAGCAGGTTCTTTACCACTAGTGCCACCTGGGAAGCCCCTTAGTTCATAGGGAGGCATTTTAAATAGTCTTTTAGAGTCTACATTTACAAAAAGACACCGGGGTTGTATAATAATATTGCTATATATGAAACTCTTAGTTTTCCAAATAATATTATGAGTAATTGTTAATAGTTGATAATGATTTTAATCCACAACTAAAAATGGGAAGACTGTTGAGAGAGAAAAGAAAATATAAACCTATTGCTATCATGGTTGATCATGATCTTTTACATTCTGGATCTATTTACTAAAGTGTTTACTTCTATCTTTGCTCACAACTCAAACATGCTTCTCCCAATTTAACTTTTTATAACAACCTATCTCATCTGCTTTCTCACTCAACCACCCACAGTTACTGACAGCTACCAACTCACATGCAGGAAAAGTGCTGATGTCTTCTCAAGGAAGGAGGCCAAAAATGCTACAGATTGAGTTAAGTAAACAGATCTGCCTGGAGCCACCAGGAGGGAAATCAAAAGGCAGGGGACTTAGTTTTGCTTCCTATGGTGCTGTTCTTTCTAGGAGCTTAGGATTCTATTCTGCCCAAACAATATGAAACATACACACTTAGGGTAAAAGAAGGAGGTTGGAACATAATGGACATAGTGGACAGAAGCTACAGAAACAGGAGAGAGACATTTTTTGTTGTTTTTTTTTTTCTTTCTAAATCCTGGAGAAAGTATGTAAATAAGTCATTTTAGAAAGCAAAATCCTCAAATGACATAACCAGTTCCTGAGCCCCACAAAAACAGGACAAGGTATTAAGGCATCTATAGAGACCTGATACTGCTGTCCCTGGTGAGTGAGTTATGATGACACTTCACTTGAAAGCACAGACTCCTGGTTAAAGGTAAACTCATATTCGTATCATTTCCTTTAAGTACAATCAATATTTGAAATTACTTGCAATTCTTAATGTAACTAAGAAACTTGGTTAATATAAACTTGGTTATATTTCATCAATGCTATAGTTAAACACTGCTCTCAAGAAATCATGCTTTGTTTTAAGGTTAGAGTTTAAGGGCTAATCAGAAAATAATAAGCTACTCTTGGCCACACACCCAACATCTAGATAGAGAAGAACATAAGGGGCTGGCTGTCATACTGACTTCAAGTCAAATGCAATCAGTAATAAGCAATAATATATACATATATATGTATGTATATATGTGTATGTATGTATGCATGTAAGAGAGAGAGGGGACCTAGCCAGGTAAAGAGAAATAACAGTCCCTTTTCTAATAAAAAAAAAAANAGAATTTTTGAAACTTCTCTTAGAAAATATGGTAATGTGCATATTACCTTTAATGATAATCAGTAAAAATAGAGATTTTTTTTTAAAATATGGTGTATGTGACTTTTCCTTTCCCAGGCCTTTACAATCTTGTTATTAGACAATTTGAGTCTTGGAAACTCACATCTACTGGAATTACTAGGATACCAAACCACTGTATCTCCTCTTCCCAAGCAAAATATCTAACAGATTTGGGGCAAATGGTTAAGTCCTAGAACATTAAAGACTTCACAGAAATTTTGGGGTACCTGAATGTCCAGATACCTGGTCTTAGACTTGAAAAATGGGTCTGATGAAACAGATCGCCAGTCCAGGTTTGATGCATGAGACAGTGTGCCCAGGGCTGGTGCACTGGGATGACCCTGAGGGATGGGATGGGGAGGGCTGTGGGAGGGGGGTTCAGGATGGAGAACACATGTACACCCATGGCTGATTCATGGCAATGTATGGCAAAAACCACCACAATATTGTAAAGTAATTAGCCTCTAATTAAAATAAATTAATTAAAAAAAAGAAAAATGGGTTTGAAAATGGTAGAGAATGTTACATTTGACAAGAAAATGAAGCCTTTCATATCTTTCAGGACAATTACCAGAAACCATGGATAACTAGAAGAGCTAAGTTTCTAATTGATAATGTAATGATTTTTTATTACTTATGGAAGGTAAATCCTCACCTGCTCTCCATGGGAGTGGGAGATAAGAGCTGCCAAGAAGCACGCAGTAGCTGCAGCAGGTGGCAGAAGAAAAAAATGAACAAAAAAAAAGAGGAAGTGTCTCTTTACACCAGTAGTAGTGATTAAGGCCCACTAGGCTGCAAACCAAGGAATATAGGACAGTTATGAAGAGACATGCTTGACATTCACAAGGCGAACTCTTCGCCTTCCTGGAAAAGGAGGTTTGGGAAGAAGAAATGCAGTGGTTTGGCACCCTAGTAATTCCAGTAGATGTGAGCTTCCAAGACTCAAATTGTCTAATAACAAGATTGTGAAGGCCTGGGAAAGGAAAAGTCACATAGCTCATATTTAAAAAAAAAAAAAATCTATAGTTTCACTGATTATCATTAAAGGTAATATGCACATTACCATATTTTCTAAGAGAAGTTTCAAAAATTCTCTGTTTACCATTTCAGGGCTCTTTATGTCATCCCCTCAGAGACAAAGCAAGGTATATCCAAGTGAGACGAACTCAAGAGTGATACCTTCTCTCCCTTTAAATGAAAGGAAGTCAACTGGATAGAAGATCTGATAATAGTAACAATAAAGATAATAATTGTTACTATTTTAACATGCTTTTTCTAATGCGGTCACTATAAATTTATGTCTCTNATGAACACAAGAGTGATACCTTCTCTCCCTTTAAATGAAAGGAAGTCAACTGGATAGAAGATCTGATAATAGTAACAATAAAGATAATAATTGTTACTATTTTAACATGCTTTTTCTAATGCGGTCACTATAAATTTATGTCTCTAGCCTATGGAAACACTAACTCCATGGAACAATTACATTTTGGACTTCTCTGGTAGCTCAGATGGTAAAGAATCTGCCTGCAATGTGGGAGGTCCAGGTTTGATCTCTGGGTTGGGAAGATCCCCTGAAGAAGGGAACGGCTACCTACTCTAGTATTCTTGCCTGGAGAATTCCATGGACTGACGAGCCTGGTGGGTGACCAAAACATTCACTCCATAGAGCAATTACATTTTAGGACACATAAATGCCCTCCACATGAGCACAGGCCTTCAATGTACTCAAAAAGATTATGCATCAAAGTGAAGTTTCTCACAGACTTAGAAAACAAAGTTACAGTTATCAAAAGGAAAGGTGTGGGGGAGGGATAAGTCAGCAATTTGGGAATAACATATACACACAACTATAGATAAAAATAGATAACCATCAAGGACTTACTGTATACTCAATATTTTGTAATAACTTATATGGAAAAATAATCTGAAAAAAATAAGATATACGTATAACTGAATCACTGCTATACACCTAAAGTATAATGTTATAAATCAATTACATTTCAATAAAAAATATTTTTTTTACAAGTGAAGTCTATAGACCTCCCAAGGGCTTGGTTCCAGATGTTCAATTCAAATGCAAATTCCAGAGGTCTATGTCCAAAGTTTTTGATTTAACCTTCCTGGTGGGGACCCAGGTAATCTGTACTATAGCAAGCTCCTACAATCACTAGAGATTGCTAATACATGCTAATTTGAGAGTCTTTTTAAATTTGTCAATTTACCTATGAAACTTGACAAATGGTAGAAAACTTAACTCTAAATTGTACCTAATGGAATGCTTTTGTCAAAGAAGGGGATGAAGAGCACCAGGTACATGAAGTTCAACACATTAAAAAAAAAAAAAAACCTTTAATAAATATCTCTATTATCTTAATCTCTAGTCCTCTTAGTCACAGAAAATTGCAATTTTTTTGTTTCTTAGACATCTTTCGAGAAATGCCTTACTAAACACACAAATATAACATCCCATATATGTATACACATCCCACTGCAGGGAGAGAAGTGAAGAAAAAAAAAGAATAAGGACATACTATAACTGCTCTTTTTCACTAAAACATAGCCACAGCTGAATATTCTTTAAGTACACATATACATGTTCCTCATTTTTATAACAGTTGCATAGAATTCTATTAAAGAATATATATTTTATAATCTATAACTATAATAATTCATCTAATTCACTGCTAACATATGTTTCTAGCATGTAATTTGTGATTACAATGAATGATGCTTCCCAACATTTCAGAACCACTGATCCAAGTAATAATTATGATCAGGATGGTTCAGTCTTCCTCTGAGTACAGAATGGAGTCATAATCACGGTCAGTGTATCTGCCATCCTTGAAATAGGTGGTACACACCGCAGGACACAAAAATTTTACTCATAGCATGTAGCGCATCCTTCTGTCTACCTTTCTTTGTGACTCCTTTGCCTTCTAAGAAATCTTTCTTTTGTCTTTCAAAAGACGAGACACCCTTTTCTCTTCTAAAACCCTATTCATTTTTCCTTTTTGGCCAAACTCTGCAACATGTGGGATCTGAGTTCCCTGACTAGGGTTTGAACCCATATCTCCTGCACTGGAAGCATGGTCTTTTAACCACTAGACTACCGGGAAGTTCCAAAACCCTACTCCTTTTGCTTGCCCTCTTTTTCCATCTTACTCCCTTTGCCCTGAGTGTGCCTTAGTCTTCTACATGCTTGAAGGTCACTGTTTAAGGCTAACCCATGCTCTCTCATGGTGCGTGCACGACGTTTCTGGCCACTCTTTCTCTGTGAGAAGAAATTCGAACATCCTATATAATAAGCACTATATAAGAAGATGGAGAAGGAAATGGCACCCCACTCCAGTGTTCTTGCCTGGAGAATCCCAGGGATGGGGGAGCCTGGTGGGCTGCCGTCTATGGGGTCGCATAGAGTCGGACATGACTGAAGCGACTTAGCAGCAGCATATAAGTAGAAGAAATAAAAATAACAAAGTACAAATATCTATTTAAGTGTCTGTCTTTCAGATTCTAAATAAAATGTGGAATTCTAAATAACATTTGGGTGTTTTTTTCTGAAGAGACACTGGAAGCTACATAAGAATACTGCTGCACTGCACAAATACTACCCTGACCAGACACTAACACACCAAACATAATCACTTGCCTTTACATAAGTCCATATATGCCAAAGGTACACATAATGTTTTAGAGTCTGTAAAACACGTTCATATTCATCATCCTAATTTTAAAGCTGGAAAATATCCGATCCATTTCAATAGCCCATTAACAAATAAAACCTTTTAAACTTCCACACATGAAATGTGCCATTTTAAGTATTCCTATATAGCTTATTCCACATATATTTCTTTCTTCAGAGTGACAGTTGCAATGTGAAAGTTTAAATTAATAGCCATCTCTGTTTTACTTTTCCCCCTGTGAAAAAACTTAGTTTCTAGGCACTCTGTTTTTATAAGTAAGCAGCCACAAAAGATTAGAAAAGAATTCAGCACAATGAATTTTCTTGGCAAAATAATATATTAGCTAAATGGTGTCTATTAACTCCCCGGTGCCCCTGGCAGCTGGTTTTAGTGCTATCCAATAAATGACAAAATAAGCTTTTGTGAGAATTTTTCAATATGCTGCCATGTGGTTATAGATTTCAGAGTTTCTTCCTGTCAGTTTTATGCTGCATTTCTTTACAAAACTGACAGCCAGCTGACAGGGCAAGAAAAGTTAGAAATATTTGGCTGGTGGTGAAATTAACAAAATTTTTCCTTTGGGGGAATAAAACATTTATTCTAAGTGTAGAAAAATAAGCTATACCTTTCAAGAATAAACCATTTCTCTTAGTCATACTGTCTGGAATCATATTTATCTCTTGCTGTAAAAGCTTGGGCACATGATCTAGCCCATCTAGAAAACTGTTTAGGTAACTATGCGCTTTGGTTTCCTCATCTATCAAAAAGTCCTCAGAAGGTTATTGACGAGCAATTATCTAGAAAGTACTTGGTACAAAGCATGGCATTGTAACAATAGCTTGGATTCACGTGGCCCGCTTTTAGGTAGTAAGTTGCTTCAGTTATGTCCAACTCTTTGTGACCCTATGGACTGCAGCTTGCCAGGCTCCTCTGTCCATGGGATTCTCCGGGCAAGAATCCTGGAGTGGGCTGTCATGCCCTGATCTTCCTGACCCAGGGATGGAACCCATGACTCTTATGTCTCCTGCATTGGCAAGCAGGTTCTTTACCACTAGTGCCACCTGGGAAGCCCCTTAGTTCATAGGGAGGCATTTTAAATAGTCTTTTAGAGTCTACATTTACAAAAAGACACCAGGGTTGTATAATAATATTGCTATATATGAAACTCTTAGTTTTCCAAATAATATTATGAGTAATTGTTAATAGTTGATAATGATTTTAATCCACAACTAAAAATGGGAAGACTGTTGAGAGAGAAAAGAAAATATAAACCTATTGCTATCATGGTTGATCATGATCTTTTACATTCTGGATCTATTTACTAAAGTGTTTACTTCTATCTTTGCTCACAACTCAAACATGCTTCTCCCAATTTAACTTTTTATAACAACCTATCTCATCTGCTTTCTCACTCAACCACCCACAGTTACTGACAGCTACCAACTCACATGCAGGAAAAGTGCTGATGTCTTCTCAAGGAAGGAGGCCAAAAATGCTACAGATTGAGTTAAGTAAACAGATCTGCCTGGAGCCACCAGGAGGGAAATCAAAAGGCAGGGGACTTAGTTTTGCTTCCTATGGTGCTGTTCTTTCTAGGAGCTTAGGATTCTATTCTGCCCAAACAATATGAAACATACACACTTAGGGTAAAAGAAGGAGGTTGGAACATAATGGACATAGTGGACAGAAGCTACAGAAACAGGAGAGAGACATTTTTTGTTGTTTTTTTTTTTCTTTCTAAATCCTGGAGAAAGTATGTAAATAAGTCATTTTAGAAAGCAAAATCCTCAAATGACATAACCAGTTCCTGAGCCCCACAGAAACAGGACAAGGTATTAAGGCATCTATAGAGACCTGATACTGCTGTCCCTGGTGAGTGAGTTATGATGACACTTCACTTGAAAGCACAGACTCCTGGTTAAAGGTAAACTCATATTCGTATCATTTCCTTTAAGTACAATCAATATTTGAAATTACTTGCAATTCTTAATGTAACTAAGAAACTTGGTTAATATAAACTTGGTTATATTTCATCAATGCTATAGTTAAACACTGCTCTCAAGAAATCATGCTTTGTTTTAAGGTTAGAGTTTAAGGGCTAATCAGAAAATAATAAGCTACTCTTGGCCACACACCCAACATCTAGATAGAGAAGAACATAAGGGGCTGGCTGTCATACTGACTTCAAGTCAAATGCAATCAGTAATAAGCAATAATATATACATATATATGTATGTATATATGTGTATGTATGTATGCATGTAAGAGAGAGAGGGGACCTAGCCAGGTAAAGAGAAATAACAGTCCCTTTTCTAATAAAAAAAAAAAATTCCTTGTCTTCTTCCTCAGCAAGAAGGTCAGTGGGTAAACAGTAGTTATATTTTCATTTTCGATATACCTCCCAGGAAATCAAACAAATCAAAAATCCATTTGGAAACCGTCTGCTCAAATCCTGTATTCTCTACCTCATCTGACAGAACGGAAACTCCTTACAGGCACAGCTGTTCTTTTGCCATAAATTTGTATCTGAACATCATAAATCCTCAGGAAAAGTTCCAGAGAGAAGCTAATAAAACTTTCTAGTGAACATTTCTGCTACAGCAGAGGTCACATTTCAGGTCACATTTAAACCCCCACACTGGCAAACTCAGTACTTCCCTTCCCCACAGAACGTGCTCCATAAACATTTACAAAATAGGTGCTGAAGCCGTTTTAGCTGATAAAGAATAACAGGATTCCTAAAGAGTCATCAGGCCATTGCCATGGCTGATCTGAACCGTGCGAGTTAAGCTTCCTTCCTATGGGAGAGGCATGTTTCTGCCTCCCCAACCCTGACCCCTGTCTGCAGACACCTGCTTGCAGGAGGATTTCTAGGAACCTGGCCTCCGGGAGGCAGTCCTGCAGGTGAGAATGAATGCCTGCAACAACTGCTCAGTCCTGGGGCTTGGCAGCAGACTCAGGCCACTAAACGAGCAGGGAGAGTTCTGCCCTTTCTTAATTCTCCCTGCAGGAATCAGCTTCTCTTTTCCAGACTCCTCATGGGTCATGGGCTAAAACACACAATTCCATTTTCAGAGCTGACAAAAGACTGAGCTCCAGAGGAACAGGTCATTGGCACTTCCCTGTTCCCCTGCAGGCACTGGCTTTGTTCTCCAGAGGTAGGAGGGAGCTGGCAGACACCTGTCAGTGGGAGAGAGGAGGTCTCTCACTGCACTGCTGTGCCAGAGAAGTGTGTGCAGCTACTTCAAGGTAAATGTCACACAGTAGTGATGAAGACGATAAATGAAAGAACTCTTACTGTTTGTTATTGTGTCATTAAACTGCCAGAAACAGAATTACTC
>SJYW01020735.1:91407-117299 GCA_006410735.1 Raphicerus campestris | reverse complement strand
TTTTTTTTTTTCTTTCTAAATCCTGGAGAAAGTATGTAAATAAGTCATTTTAGGAAGCAAAATCCTCAAATGACATAACCAGTTCCTGAGCCCCACAAAAACAGGACAAGGTATTAAGGCATCTATAGAGACCTGATACTGCTGTCCCTGGTGAGTGAGTTATGATGACACTTCACTTGAAAGCACAGACTCCTGGTTAAAGGTAAACTCATATTCGTATCATTTCCTTTAAGTACAATCAATATTTGAAATTACTTGCAATTCTTAATGTAACTAAGAAACTTGGTTAATATAAACTTGGTTATATTTCATCAATGCTATAGTTAAACACTGCTCTCAAGAAATCATGCTTTGTTTTAAGGTTAGAGTTTAAGGGCTAATCAGAAAATAATAAGCTACTCTTGGCCACACACCCAACATCTAGATAGAGAAGAACATAAGGGGCTGGCTGTCATACTGACTTCAAGTCAAATGCAATCAGTAATAAGCAATAATATATACATATATATGTATGTATATATGTGTATGTATGTATGCATGTAAGAGAGAGAGGGGACCTAGCCAGGTAAAGAGAAATAACAGTCCCTTTTCTAATAAAAAAAAAAAATTCCTTGTCTTCTTCCTCAGCAAGAAGGTCAGTGGGTAAACAGTAGTTATATTTTCATTTTCGATATACCTCCCAGGAAATCAAACAAATCAAAAATCCATTTGGAAACCGTCTGCTCAAATCCTGTATTCTCTACCTCATCTGACAGAACGGAAACTCCTTACAGGCACAGCTGTTCTTTTGCCATAAATTTGTATCTGAACATCATAAATCCTCAGGAAAAGTTCCAGAGAGAAGCTAATAAAACTTTCTAGTGAACATTTCTGCTACAGCAGAGGTCACATTTCAGGTCACATTTAAACCCCCACACTGGCAAACTCAGTACTTCCCTTCCCCACAGAACGTGCTCCATAAACATTTACAAAATAGGTGCTGAAGCCGTTTTAGCTGATAAAGAATAACAGGATTCCTAAAGAGTCATCAGGCCATTGCCATGGCTGATCTGAACCGTGCGAGTTAAGCTTCCTTCCTATGGGAGAGGCATGTTTCTGCCTCCCCAACCCTGACCCCTGTCTGCAGACACCTGCTTGCAGGAGGATTTCTAGGAACCTGGCCTCCGGGAGGCAGTCCTGCAGGTGAGAATGAATGCCTGCAACAACTGCTCAGTCCTGGGGCTTGGCAGCAGACTCAGGCCACTAAACGAGCAGGGAGAGTTCTGCCCTTTCTTAATTCTCCCTGCAGGAATCAGCTTCTCTTTTCCAGACTCCTCATGGGTCATGGGCTAAAACACACAATTCCATTTTCAGAGCTGACAAAAGACTGAGCTCCAGAGGAACAGGTCATTGGCACTTCCCTGTTCCCCTGCAGGCACTGGCTTTGTTCTCCAGAGGTAGGAGGGAGCTGGCAGACACCTGTCAGTGGGAGAGAGGAGGTCTCTCACTGCACTGCTGTGCCAGAGAAGTGTGTGCAGCTACTTCAAGGTAAATGTCACACAGTAGTGATGAAGACGATAAATGAAAGAACTCTTACTGTTTGTTATTGTGTCATTAAACTGCCAGAAACAGAATTACTCGTATTTTTTAGGTGAAAGGCAGAAGAGTTTGATATTTGAAAATGTACCCTCTATTCATCTTCAAGAAAATCATACATTATATATGTGTGAGCTTTCTGAAGATCATGAATAAGTGACCAGACATTTCTTTACTGTTTTATATCAGACTATTTTTTCCATCTATAAATCAATATTTTAAAATCTCTATGAAAATTACTTGGGGAACTAACATCCTATTTTTGCAGAGACAGAGAGAGTGACTTAAAGGAACTGTTGTGGAAGAACTCTCTCCAGTAGGAGGCACGTTGTCAGGGACCTCTCCATCTTAGCAGGTGAAGGAGGTTAATTCCTGGCACTGCAGGGGTCTATAGATCCCTTCCCCTCCAGCTGATTACTGGACACCACATAGAGTTGTTAGAGTCTCGCTATCACCCTGGATCCAATCCCTTTCCCATATTATATCAAATTATGGATGGACATCAGAGGAAAGCAACACCTCTCTCCCCCAGGAAGCTGGAATCTACACTCAGAGAAACAGATCATTCTCTCTGGGCAAAACTGTAACAAGGAAATCAAAAGAATATAGAATAAAGAGTCCCTTAAATGGCAATGGACTCAGGAGAGAAATCAGAGTGATTTGTTTCTTCAAACAGAAGGGAGAGGCAGGGGAAAGAAATATGGAAACAAGAGTATCCCAAATGCATTACAATTGCCCATTCTTTTTTTTTTTTTTAAGATGACTGCATTACTACATGTTATTCGGACTAAACTGTACCCCGCCCCCACCACACATACAAGTTCATATGCTGAATTTGCTTTTGAAGCCCTAACCTCCAAAGTGACCTCATTAAAGTAATTAAAGTTAAATGAAATATAAGGGTGGGACCCTAATCCAATATATCTTTATAAGAATTGGAAGAAACACCAGCCTTCGTGCTCACAAAGGCCACATGAGGATACAGCTAGAAAGTGGCCATCTGCAAGTCAAGAAGAGAAGCCTGCGGAGAAGGCGAACATGCTAGTATCTTGATCCCACACCCCTAGCCTCCAGAAATGCGAGAAAATAAAATATGACTGCTGAAGCCAACCAATCAATAGTATTTTGTTATGGCAGCACCAGCAGATAAATACACTGCTTGTGGGTTCTGTGCGCTAACAGTCTAGCATTAAAATAGCATGCCCTGCTTTTGCTTATCATGTTTATAGTTGGTTTCCGTACTTATACCAAGAAGTAGTAGTTACCATATTCCTATAAACATTGGATTTTACATTTTATCTCATGTGTGACTCTGGGGGAATCTCATTGTCTGATGGCAAATTTGAACTGACACTCTGAAGTAATGTTTTTCAAGGATCGTTCAAATGTGATTAAAAAAAAAATCCAAAATACACTCTGTCATGCTGGTTTTTGTTGTTGCTGTTTTTAACAATCTGAGCCCCCAATGAAATGTTTCAGAAAGACCTCCTTCCTATAACTTGGTATATAGTCTTGTTCTACGGGTCCACTGAGCCTCAGAAGAGAGATACCAGCCTAACTTGTGAAGCGAACATCAATTCCGACGTTTCTCTCTGAAGTTGGGCATCGGATTGTTCTCATCACAGAAAAAAAAAACCCACAAGCTGTTCAACAGGATGTCTCTATTCAGGATCCCATTTCAGGGCTCATGCTTTTCCACAGTTTATGAGGACACTTCCTTCCTCCGTGTTCTTTCAAGTGACAGCCTGAAGCAAGAATAGGGAGCTCTGCTTCGTGTCCAGTTAGCTCTGCTTTCCCACGTTTGAATAAACGGCCTCTGTCTGCCAGTGTATTCTCAAAAGTAGTAGCCCTGNAAACACCAGCCTTCGTGCTCACAAAGGCCACATGAGGATACAGCTAGAAAGTGGCCATCTGCAAGTCAAGAAGAGAAGCCTGCGGAGAAGGCGAACATGCTAGTATCTTGATCCCACACCCCTAGCCTCCAGAAATGCGAGAAAATAAAATATGACTGCTGAAGCCAACCAATCAATAGTATTTTGTTATGGCAGCACCAGCAGATAAATACACTGCTTGTGGGTTCTGTGCGCTAACAGTCTAGCATTAAAATAGCATGCCCTGCTTTTGCTTATCATGTTTATAGTTGGTTTCCGTACTTATACCAAGAAGTAGTAGTTACCATATTCCTATAAACATTGGATTTTACATTTTATCTCATGTGTGACCCTGGGGGAATCTCATTGTCTGATGGCAAATTTGAACTGACACTCTGAAGTAATGTTTTTCAAGGATCGTTCAAATGTGATTAAAAAAAAAATCCAAAATACACTCTGTCATGCTGGTTTTTGTTGTTGCTGTTTTTAACAATCTGAGCCCCCAATGAAATGTTTCAGAAAGACCTCCTTCCTATAACTTGGTATATAGTCTTGTTCTACGGGTCCACTGAGCCTCAGAAGAGAGATACCAGCCTAACTTGTGAAGCGAACATCAATTCCGACGTTTCTCTCTGAAGTTGGGCATCGGATTGTTCTCATCACAGAAAAAAAAAACCCACAAGCTGTTCAACAGGATGTCTCTATTCAGGATCCCATTTCAGGGCTCATGCTTTTCCACAGTTTATGAGGACACTTCCTTCCTCCGTGTTCTTTCAAGTGACAGCCTGAAGCAAGAATAGGGAGCTCTGCTTCGTGTCCAGTTAGCTCTGCTTTCCCACGTTTGAATAAACGGCCTCTGTCTGCCAGTGTATTCTCAAAAGTAGTAGCCCTGATGATATTCTGGACACGACCGTGAGCTCAACAGGTATTCCATGTGCCAGACCAACACAGTGTTGTATAAGCCTGTGTCCTTCACAGTCCAAGTTCAGGGCATGCCCTTTTCATAATAATGAATAAGTGGAATTTCAGCCAACTAAATATTTGAAAAGTGTATTTCCTGATTCAGTATAAGAATTCAATGAGCACCAAAAATGCTCAGTAAAATTCTCACTGAAGTGTCCTATGGAATTCAGCCTAAAAATGATCCATGTTCAACTACAAATTTACCACAAATTAAAAGGGCAATGTTATCCAAGGTTGTCTCTGTCCAATTTTTAAAATAATACCATCTGACAACAGACCATGTATTCACCCAGTCCAACCCCTTCAAAATAAAAATGAAGATACATGTTTTATCTCAAAAAAATGAAGATACATACTAGACTAAAATTTGGGTCTCTTTCCACTTAAGATGCTGTTTCCTCCACTACAACAATCCACTCTACACAACAAAGGTAGATTAATAATTACTACAGAAAATAATGATTAAAAACAAATATGTAACTTATTCCACACAAGAATGTAATTCGGGTGCTGCTACTGTCATTTCAGTAGTGCAGAAATGGAACTACGGTGAGGTTAAGTAACTCGCCCCACGCTACACCGTGACGCTGAATTAGGCAGCCAACTCAGGCGAAGTGTACATTCTTGGAACTTTCCTGATGGTCCAGTGGCTAAGACTCCATGCTCCCAATGCAGGCAGCCAGGGTTATATACCTCTTCAGGGAACTAGATCCCAAAGGCAACAACTAAAAGGATTTTACATGCCAAAACTAAAGATGCTTGGCAGCCAAATAAATAAACAAATAAATATATTTAAAAAAAAACAAATAACCCCTTTACTGCCTGTCAGAATTGCTGAGAAGAGTCTGGTAAAGTCTGAAGATTTAGATCTTTACAAGCTAGGCCAGTAACCAGGCATCTAACTCTAGTTGAGTCCCTTGTTTTCCCTAAGCTTTGTTTTATCTATTAAAAAAGATAAAAAGAATGTGGTTGAACTCCAAAGATCAGCCCAGGGAGAATGTTTGGCTTTGTTCAACCCTGCATCCTGGAATGGTGCTTCTCCAGCAGTTTCAAATTCATGTAATCTCCCTCTTGCCAGTAAAAGTAATTTGTTTCATGTATAAGTAAATGAAATTTACCATTTGTTCACATTAAATGCATTTTTTTCATTTCAAAATTTGGGGGAAAATGTTATTTTAGGTTTGAGAAATTTGGGCTCTTTCATTTTTATGGAAAATTCATTATGTATCTAACTAGATGTAGTTTAATAATCCTAATGTGACGTTTAACTACAGCCATTCAAATTGGAAAAGGAAAAATATTTTCAACTGCTCCAGTCTTTATACCTTACAGTCCATCTGCTGCCACAGCACTGATTGGGATGTCAAAACTGCAATTAGTTACACTCAGAGACAATCAGGAAAATGGCCAAGGCAGACTATGTCCAGGCCTCAATAACCTGTGATTACTGTGAAAGAAGTTTAAAATCAAGAGACCTAGTTTAAGGCTGTAGCTTTGCCAGTTACTAGCTATGTACCCTTGGGAAATTCATTCAATGGAATAATAATTTAAGAGCTTGAGTTCTTGAATCAAACGACGTGTGTGCAAATCCTGACTCTGCCAGTCAACATAAACACACTCGTTAAATTCTCTATGCTTCTGTTTCTTTAGCTATAAATTCAGACACCGCGACACCCTTTCAGAAGGGCTGTTGAAAGGATTAAATAAAACATATTTAATAAAACATTTATCAGAAGGTCTCATTCCTGTTAAAGGCTCAGAGCTTGGAATTAAGACTAGCATCTGCATTTTAAGTGAGACCATTGCAAGGTAAGGTTTTATTAATAAATAACAGTCAAGTTTCTACATCTTTAAAATTAGGACACGGTAGTATATACCTCATGCTACTGCTGTCAAGATCAGATGTTGGAACCCAAAGAAAACTATTTTGTAAACGAAAAGCACTGAATTATCATTTGGTTAACACATGTAAATTGTGATCATAAAGATGACCTTGTAATTATTTTAAAAATATTTACTGGGTATTTAGAATATAAAAGACACTAGACTAAGTAATATGAAGAATATAAAACAGATGTGGATTGTATGCTTAAGTGATTAACAAAAGCATAGTGGTGCCTCTAATACAAGATAGAAATATGGACATCAATTCCATACTCTGGTTCAAGTATTAAAAAGGAAAGAACAAATGCCAAAGATGTCATAAAGATTAGAGAAGACTAATAGCCTTAAATCGCTGTCATTATTCCATGCTCATATTTCAGAAAGAATATAGCCTACTGACCCTTGAATCCAAGTTTAAATTTATGAATCTGATTTTCAAAACCTTTTGTAATCTATCCCCAAAGACAATCTTCTATCATGCTACTTAATAACTCTATTGGTTTCTTCTGAGAACATAAAACACCAGGTTCCAGTTTTATGTCTTGGCTACTCTTGTCTCTTGGATTGTTCTACCTTCGGTACATACCAGATTATAACCCATCCCTTAAATCCCAGCTCCATCAGAAGTCCTCCCTGATGATTTAAACTGATCCACTCTCTGTATCACACTCCTACACACTTTATTTACATATATATTACATCAAATAATAACCTGGAAGAATTATCACTGACCTAAAATAAAATGACAAGCATTTTGACAGCAGGTTCTCACTCTGATTGTATTTAATGTCTGTTTTGTAAAATGAAAGCTTTGTGGATTATGTAACTCTAAGGTTATTTCCATCATTTATTCAATATATAATATGCATCCACTTGTGCTAAATTCTATCCTACGTGATGAAGATACAGTGGTGAAGAAGAGAAAGTATCTATCTTTCTATGATTGTCTCCTGTTAGCTCAGTGATTCTCTTATCAGCCTGCATCACAGAATCACCTTGGGAATTTGTTAAAACTGTACACATACACACACACACATGTTCCTGATGCAGTAGGTGTGAGGTAGGGTCCCAAATTTTGCATTTCTCAGATGATGTTCATGCTACCAAACCAGAGACCATACCTAGAATCTATTCTAGTGGAATGGCCATATTTTCATTGCTGTATTGTCAGTGCTTAGAATAAATGTTTATGTAATAAGAGAATAAATATGACTTTGTTAATTGACAAAGGGAAATCTAATTTTTTCCTTAAATGATGTTATAGAAGGAAAAGTACAATCCTATTAAAAGATGGAATACTATAATCAGAAAAATAAGGAACAGTTTATATTCAAAGAAAAGTGAATTAACTTCCAATGTAGAGAAAGGAGGAAGATTAGAGAGACCTTTGAGGAGTAGCATATTTGATCTGTTCCTTGAAGGACACACACGTTTATCTTAAAAATGCCTGTCATAGCTAGAAGTGTTTTCAGTTCAGTTCAGTTCAGTCGCTCAGTCGTGTCCGACTCTTTGCGACCCCATGAATTGCAGCATGCCAGGCCTCGCTGTCCATCACCAACTCCTGGAGTTCACTCAAACTCATGTCCATTGAGTTGGTGATGCCACCCAGCCATCACATCCTCTGTCGTCTCCTTCTCCTCCTGCCCCCAATCCCTCCCAGCATCAGAGTCTTTTCCAATGAGTCAACTCTTCGCATGAGGTGGCCAAAGTACTGGAGTTTCAGCTTTAGCATCATTCCTTCCAAAGAACACCCAGGACTGATCTCCTTTAGAATGGACTCTCTCAAACTCAATAGAATCTTTACATTCTTATGTAAGGTTTGACATTTGGAAATAGTTAAACATCATATTTTTGCCAAGTCTTGTCAGAAAATTGGTAATTTAGTTGCATAACTCAGTTTGAAAACAAAAATATCTGTTTGAGTTAAGACGCCAGTTTTCTAGGATGACTTACAAATGGAACCCTGAAACAATTTCTGAGCAGGAGTTTAAAAATAATTTTGAACGCTGGAAGTTTCAATGGATTAAGGTTATAGTTTCTGAAGATGATTAGTTTGAAGAATGGCCCCCATTTGGCCATATACTCTGATGTTAGTTTAAAAATCACTCTTAGTATAGCTGGTATTTTGATATATTGAAAGAATTGATATCTAAACATGAAAGATGCCATGTAAAGCTTTCTGCTGTTGTTTTTTTCCACATTGTATGCCATGCTATAAATATCTAAAGTTTAAACATATGGGAACAGAGAAAGCACTGTAATATGGAAGTTCTCCCAAGGTAGGTATATGAAAGTATGCATTAGTACCAGGAGAGAGACAGGTTCCTAAAAATTCTGTGTAATCTAGGCTACCCAATCTAAACATAAATATTCGTTTATGTGTTCTGTGCTTTGAGCTACGTGCTGGGTCACACTGGAACTCTGTGAAGGTGGAGGGCGGGCGGCACACATCAAAACATTCTTCTAGTTTGGAATACAGGAACTAAAGAGAACATACAAGGCCTCTGACAAACAGCACATTCCTACAGCATGGCTTTTCCCTTCTTGTTTGTCCCCAGAACTCCTCAGCTGCTCTGTTCACCCTTCCTCTGAGTTCAGGGTATCTTCACTGCAGATCAGCATGTCCTAGTTCTCTGTGGCTGTCAAGTTGCTAAGTCATGACTGTCACTTTGCCACCCATGGACTACAGCCCTCCAGGTTCCTTTGTCTACGGGGATTTCCCAAACAACAATGCTGGAGTGGGTTGTCATTTCCTTCTCCAGGGGTTCTTCCTGACCCAGGGATCAAACCTGTGTCTCCCATATTGCAGGTGGATTCTTTATCATCTAAGAAACCAAGGAAGCCTATGAATACTGGAATGGGTAGCCTATCTCTTCTCCAGGAGATCTTCTCAATCCAGGGATCAAACGGGGGTCTCCTGCATTGCAGGCAGATTCTTTACCAGCTGAGCTACCAGGAAAGCGCCTATCTTTTAACAGAGTGTACTAAACGTTGGCCTGATAGAAATGAAAAAAGCAAATACTTCAAGTCCCTTTGTTTAGATCAATGATTCCTTAAGTGGTGTTCCTGGACCAGCAACAAAAATATCAGCTGATAATTTGTTAGATATGTATATTCTCCAGTGTCACTCCAGAAATACTGAATCAGAACTGGGGAGGGGAGGTGGGGAGGCCCAGCAATCTTATTTAACTAGCCATGAGTCTAGGTGAATATGATGTATGCCAAAGTGTGAAGGCCCTGTGATTTAGTTCTAACCAGCAGCAGCAGTAAAGAAACTCTCTTACTATCACTATACAAAGTTTTATAAACTGTACAATTTATTTTAATAGTCTATTATCACCCACGATTGACCATTTAATATACACACAATTGTACATGCAATCAATATTTAAAATGTCTTTGCCAGAATGTATGTTAAAAAGTCATAGCTTTCTCAGTAAAGACAAGATATGAAAAAGAGACAAATGAATCAAATGAGCTTGTTTTTAGTTTTCTGAAATANCTTATGTAAGGTTTGATATTTGGAAATAGTTAAACATCATATTTTTGCCAAGTCTTGTCAGAAAATTGGTAATTTAGTTGCATAACTCAGTTTGAAAACAAAAATATCTGTTTGAGTTAAGACGCCAGTTTTCTAGGATGACTTACAAATGGAACCCTGAAACAATTTCTGAGCAGGAGTTTAAAAATAATTTTGAACGCTGGAAGTTTCAATGGATTAAGGTTATAGTTTCTGAAGATGATTAGTTTGAAGAATGGCCCCCATTTGGCCATATACTCTGATGTTAGTTTAAAAATCACTCTTAGTATAGCTGGTATTTTGATATATTGAAAGAATTGATATCTAAACATGAAAGATGCCATGTAAAGCTTTCTGCTGTTGTTTTTTTCCACATTGTATGCCATGCTATAAATATCTAAAGTTTAAACATATGGGAACAGAGAAAGCACTGTAATATGGAAGTTCTCCCAAGGTAGGTATATGAAAGTATGCATTAGTACCAGGAGAGAGACAGGTTCCTAAAAATTCTGTGTAATCTAGGCTACCCAATCTAAACATAAATATTCGTTTATGTGTTCTGTGCTTTGAGCTACGTGCTGGGTCACACTGGAACTCTGTGAAGGTGGAGGGCGGGCGGCACACATCAAAACATTCTTCTAGTTTGGAATACAGGAACTAAAGAGAACATACAAGGCCTCTGACAAACAGCACATTCCTACAGCATGGCTTTTCCCTTCTTGTTTGTCCCCAGAACTCCTCAGCTGCTCTGTTCACCCTTCCTCTGAGTTCAGGGTATCTTCACTGCAGATCAGCATGTCCTAGTTCTCTGTGGCTGTCAAGTTGCTAAGTCATGACTGTCACTTTGCCACCCATGGACTACAGCCCTCCAGGTTCCTTTGTCTACGGGGATTTCCCAAACAACAATGCTGGAGTGGGTTGTCATTTCCTTCTCCAGGGGTTCTTCCTGACCCAAGGATCAAACCTGTGTCTCCCATATTGCAGGTGGATTCTTTATCATCTAAGAAACCAAGGAAGCCTATGAATACTGGAATGGGTAGCCTATCTCTTCTCCAGGAGATCTTCTCAATCCAGGGATCAAACGGGGGTCTCCTGCATTGCAGGCAGATTCTTTACCAGCTGAGCTACCAGGAAAGCGCCTATCTTTTAACAGAGTGTACTAAACGTTGGCCTGATAGAAATGAAAAAAGCAAATACTTCAAGTCCCTTTGTTTAGATCAATGATTCCTTAAGTGGTGTTCCTGGACCAGCAACAAAAATATCAGCTGATAATTTGTTAGATATGTATATTCTCCAGTGTCACTCCAGAAATACTGAATCAGAACTGGGGAGGGGAGGTGGGGAGGCCCAGCAATCTTATTTAACTAGCCATGAGTCTAGGTGAATATGATGTATGCCAAAGTGTGAAGGCCCTGTGATTTAGTTCTAACCAGCAGCAGCAGTAAAGAAACTCTCTTACTATCACTATACAAAGTTTTATAAACTGTACAATTTATTTTAATAGCCTATTATCACCCACGATTGACCATTTAATATACACACAATTGTACATGCAATCAATATTTAAAATGTCTTTGCCAGAATGTATGTTAAAAAGTCATAGCTTTCTCAGTAAAGACAAGATATGAAAAAGAGACAAATGAATCAAATGAGCTTGTTTTTAGTTTTCTGAAATACCATCCTCAACTCCCCTCCACTCCTGTTCCACCTCAATTAAAAGAATCAAGGGTGGGGGGGCACTTTAATTCCACTTGTTTGACTTAGTATGAATAGAACACTAGATTTCTAATTTTTAAAAAATAGATATGCAACAAGCAACAAAGGTTTACTGTACAGAATAAGACACTATAGTCAATATTTTATAATAACCTATAATGGGAAATAATTTCAAAAATAATATAATGTATGTATATGTATAATTGAATCACACACACAAAAAATTCTACTTTTTGAAATTTAGTAACGTTTATCTTTTTGCCAGTTTTTCTAAATGTCCTATGGAAATCTAGTAACAACACAATATATGAAATACAAAATTTTAAATATATTTGTGTAGGATATAAGATTATTATACATTAATTAAATATAAATCTGTCATATTTAAATTATTAATGACATCATTCAAGATGCTTTTTTCTGCACTTGATAAAATATTCTCAGAGAAATGCTAATATGTCATACTATATTTTTTCTTTCCTCTTATATTTCTTCTGATTTTTGCTTTATGCCTCTTTGCTTCTTTGTTATTGTGTCTAACGGTTTATGATGTTTATCTTCTTTGTGAATTGCACTTTTCATCATTAAAAATGTCCATCTTTGCTTCATTTAAAATAAATACATAAATAAATGGAAAAATTAAAATGAATAAAAACTTAAAAGTAAAGCATGTAAATGAGCATGCATGAGTTTATCTTTTCTCCCTGCCTGAGTAGGTTGTTGCATTCTAACCAGGTTATTTTCATGATGCAGAACTTCTGAAACGATGAACATTTCACAAATGATGAGGACTTCAGGGACCTTACCTAGCTGTAACGGATGGTGACATTAGGACCCTGTTCTCCAGC
This sequence comes from Raphicerus campestris, assembly GCA_006410735.1. Taxonomy (NCBI): domain Eukaryota; kingdom Metazoa; phylum Chordata; class Mammalia; order Artiodactyla; family Bovidae; genus Raphicerus; species Raphicerus campestris. The sequence goes on along the minus strand of SJYW01020735.1, from coordinate 104,922 downwards.
TCCTTCCCCCAAGGATGGCACATCTTCCTACTCCCTTGTGTTTGTCTCTGGCACTGGATCTGCCACCTGCTGTTATGATAATCAATTCATGTCTTTCTCCCTTGCTAGATGATGAAGTCTTGGAGGGCAGAAGTTCTGAGTTCTTTCTGTTCTCTGCATGCAAAAATGTTTAATGAACGAATGCATAGCTGTTTCTTGCAAATCATTACAACCCACTCTTGAAGCATTTTATAAATGTGCTTTTTTTTTTTTTTTTTGCTCATGTCCTGGCATTTGACTCCTTAGAACTGCACTTTCCAAAATGGTAGCCATCAACCACATATGCTTCTGAGCTGTTGAAATGTGTCTACTCTGAACTGACATGTAAAATACTAGGCTTAAAGCACTGGGTTTCAGAGACTTAGAACTACAAAAGGTAAAATATCTCTTTGTATTTAAATATCAACATTTCATTCTTAATTTTATATTGATATATAGGTTACAATGGTATCATTTATGTTATATTTAATATAATTAATTTAAAACAAAATCGGGGTGGGGGGTGGTTAACCTATTTTGAGTGAATAACTATGTCCAGGACTGCCCTGGTGGGCCAGAGGCTAAAGCTCTGAGCTCCTAAGGCAGGGTGCCTGAGTTTGATCCCTGGCTGGGGAACTAGATCCCACATGCCAAAATTAAGTTCCTTAGTCTCAACTGCCTACATGCCACAATGAAGAGGCAGCACAGTCCAATAAAGAATTAAATAAATATTTTTACAGAGCTGTGTCCAAACCTGTTTCAAATAACTATTAAGACACTTGAAGATAAATGGATGCTTTGTCTGATTTATACCTAAACTCACACTCATCTCAGATGTACTCCTTGAATTCTGATATCCAAGGTTCATAAAAAATTTTTTCACTTTTTAAATTGTTTTAATTGAAGGATAATTGCTTTATCATAACACAATTTTTTGATGAAACTTAAAGTTCCATAGTCCCTTCAAAAAGAATATGTAGAATGAGTCTCTGTTTGAGTTAAGACTTAGGCTCTGAAGCAATAGTTTATAGATATGTAATACAATCTATATATGTAATATTATTTTCCTAAGTAACCACATTAAACAAAGTAAAGTGAGTGATGTTAAAATATATTTTTCCAATGTATTAAAAATCACTTTAATATGAAAAAATAAAAACTTAATGAGGTACTTTACTTTTTGTTTTCAAAATCTTGCATATAGTTTATAGCATATCTCAATTAATATGTTAAACTTTAACTGAAAATAGTTTTGATTTAAATTTATATTTTATCATTGCAAAACTCAATTCCACACCCAAGTTGCTCTAAACATACTAAGAAGTTTTCCAAAAGTCTAAGTGAATATCAGTTTTTATATTTAATAAAAGTCATGAAATTAAAAGTTCAATCTCTCAGTCACACTAGCCATTTTTCAGGTACTCTAGTGGCCACAGTACGTGGCAGATGCTCTGGAGTTATGACGGACTAACCTGGGTAAGAAGTCAAGCTTTGCAGGTTACCAGCTGCTTGGAAAATCACCAAGCTTCAATTTTAATTGCTTGTTAGAGACAGACCCACATTCCACATGTTTTAACTTCGCCCAGCAAAACTAGCAACAGAAGAGAAACTAGTTTCGTGCTTCATAAACAGAGGTGGCGAAATCATTGCTTCAGTTAATAACAATCAGAAGCAACCTAAATGCCTAAAGAATGGTTAAACGCATTTAACTAATCCGCTGTGACCATAAAATTCAATAAATTATTAATATTGGTTAATGTAACTGAGAAAAAATATTATTTTGAAAAGATCGACTGCTGAGTGCGCGCGCAAAAATAAACGTGTAAGGACCTCTCCTCAGGGACTGACTGAAGCAACAGGATGGGGGCGGGGATGGAGCTAGCACACGCAGCAGCTTGTATTTCTGGACAGTTATTATCCAAAACTGCGTTTCTAAAACAAGCTATTACTTTTGAGTTTTAATGAGAAAACCCCAAGTCTGCTTTGAAATAACTACATTTCTCCCTCATTGTCTGCACTGTGATTTTAAATATAGCTTAAAGGTACTCCGCTCAGGAGAAACTGATACACGGAAATACTTCTACCAGAACACAGACGCCGCCGCCTCAATCGCTTTCAGTTAGCGGTTTCCCGCCGGTCAAACGGAAGCAAAACCGCCCTTGACGTCATAGAAGGCGGCCTCTCCTCGTTACCATGGCGAAGTTGAAGCGGCCATCTTTACTGTGGTCGACCCACACCAAGCGTTTCCCGGAGAAGGTGGTGGAGCGCCGTAGAAAAGTTTGCAGAATAAGAGGTGAGAAAGGAATCATGCGGCCTCAGGAACGACCAAGGACAGAAAGTATTAGTTTAGTTAGGAAAACATAGAGGCGCAGCTGCTGCGGATTAGCGGAACGATTCAAACAGGGTAGAGCGGTTTCTGCCCGGAATTTGAAAGTTGTTTCCGTTGCTCGGCGGAAGTGTGGGTCGGAAGAGGACGACTTGAAGAAGCCGCTCTCCGCTGTGTGGCGACCGGAATCATGTCGAGTTTGGCGGTGAGAGACCCGGCAATGGATCGATCACTGCGTTCCGTGTTCGTGGGGAACATTCCGTATGAGGCGACTGAGGAGCAGTTAAAGGACATTTTCTCGGAGGTTGGTTCTGTCGTGAGTTTCCGGCTGGTATACGATAGAGAGACGGGCAAACCTAAGGGTTATGGCTTCTGCGAGTATCAAGACCAGGAGACCGCACTTAGTGCCATGCGGAACCTTAATGGGCGGGAGTTCAGCGGGAGAGCGCTTCGCGTGGACAATGCAGCCAGTGAAAAGAACAAGGAGGAGCTAAAGAGCCTAGGGCCTGCGGCGCCTATCATTGACTCACCCTACGGGGACCCTATCGATCCAGAAGATGCTCCTGAGTCGATTACCAGAGCAGTCGCTAGTCTTCCCCCAGAGCAAATGTTTGAGCTGATGAAGCAGATGAAGCTCTGTGTCCAAAACAGCCACCAGGAAGCTCGAAATATGTTACTTCAAAACCCTCAGCTGGCTTATGCGCTGTTGCAGGCACAAGTAGTGATGAGAATCATGGATCCAGAGATTGCTCTGAAAATTTTGCATCGCAAAATTCATGTCACACCACTCATCCCAGGGAAATCTCAAACCGTTTCTGGCCCTGGCCCTGGACTCTGTCCTGGACCTAACGTTCTGCTGAACCAGCAGAACCCCCCGGCCCCTCAGCCTCAACATTTGGCCAGAAGACCTGTGAAAGACATCCCTCCTCTGATGCAGACCCCTATCCAAGGTGGAATTCCACCCCAAGGCCCAATGCCAGCCGCAGTTCCTGGCCCTGGCCCCTTAACTCCTGGCGGAACAATGCAGCCCCAAGTTGGAATGCCAGGGGTTGGTCCCGTGCCCTTAGAGCGGGGGCAGGTGCAGATATCTGATCCCAGAGCTCCTATGCCTCGTGGGCCCATGACTGCTGGTGGCCTGCCTCCTCGAGGACTGTTAGGGGATGCTCCAAATGACCCACGTGGAGGGACTTTGCTTTCAGTCACCGGAGAGGTGGAGCCCAGAGGCTATCTTGGCCCACCACATCAGGGTCCTCCAATGCACCATGCCGCTGGTCATGACAGCCGGGGCCCTTCCTCACATGAGATGAGGGGAGGGCCCTTAGCAGATCCTAGAATGCTCATGAGTGAGCCCAGAGGACCTATGATAGATCAAAGAGGACTACCTATGGATGGCAGAGGCAGCAGAGACTCTCGAGGGATGGAGACTCGAGCCATGGAAACTGAGGTCTTAGAGACACGGGTGATGGAGAGAAGAGGAATGGAGACCTGTGCAATGGAAACCAGAGGAATGGAAGCGAGAGGCATGGAAGCAAGAGGAATGGAGATGAGGGGCCCTGGCCCCAGTTCAAGAGGCCCTATGACTGGGGGAATTCAGGGTCCTGGTCCTATTAATATGGGGGCAGGTGGTCCTCAGGGACCTAGACAGGTTCCCAACATTTCAGGGGTGGGAAACCCTGGACCTGGCATGCAGGGGGCAGGTATACAAGGAGGTGGCATGCAGGGGGCGGGCATGCAAGGAGCTGGCATGCAGGGGGCGGGCATGCAAGGAGCTGGCATGCAGGGGGCGGGCATGCAAGGAGCTGGCATGCAGGGGCCGGGCATGCAAGGAGCTGGCATGCAGGGGGCGGGCATGCAAGGAGCTGGTATGCAGGGGGCGGGCATGCAAGGAGGTGGCATGCAGGGGGCGGGCATGCAAGGAGCTGGTATGCAGGGGCCGGGCATGCAGGGAGCTAGCATGCAGGGGCCCGGCATGCAAGGAGCAGGCAAGCAAGGTGGAGGCCAGCCTAGCAGTTTTAGTCCTGGGCAGAGCCAAGTAACCCCCCAGGATCAAGAAAAGGCAGCTTTGATCATGCAGGTTCTTCAGCTGACTGCAGATCAGATTGCCATGCTGCCTCCTGAGCAAAGGCAGAGTATCTTGATTTTAAAGGAACAAATCCAGAAATCTACTGGAACTTCTTGAAATGTTTTAGAAAATATTTGGTGGTAGTCTTACAAAGGTTTTCTGTAGCATAGAGGATGGGTAGGTGCAAAAAGCTGAGTTCTGAAACCCCACACTTGGATGACAGGTTTCTTTCCTTCCAGAACCTAATCTCATTTCTTGTTGTCTTTTCCTTTATTTTTAATTGTGGGATAGCGGGTGGAGGGAGTGGGTCTGTTTAATTCCCTGTAAATATACAAAAATAACTGAACATGATTATATACCAAGTAAGGTTACAAAGGTTATCCAGTATTATTAAATGTGTCTACAAGGTGTTAAGTGCATTTTAAAAATAATGAGTAAAACAATGTGAAAACTGCATAAAGACTAAAAGATGACCTGTTCAAATGGTAATATACTGAGATAGTTTAACATGTTTGGTTGTGTAAGAAAATAAAGATGTTTACCTCAGAATTACAAGATGTATTTTTTTGGTAAGCCATTTAAGATACAAAATCCTATTTCAGGGGTAATAGAATGCTGTATTGGTTTAAGCATTGTCTTACTATAAGTTTTGGAATTACTTCAGTATGTTAGAGCTAACCAATTCTCAACTTGTGGTATTTGCTTTTTTTTTTTTTTCTGAAGCTAAGGACACAACTTATTGGCGTGATGTTTTATTTATTCCACCCTTCCAGCAATATTTTGGCCTGGCCTTGAGCATGATTTTGCTAAGACAGTTCTCGGGTCAACTAAGTTACTTAAATCTGCTCTGATGAGACTGTATCACAGTAATGTCCTATTTGTCAATTGTCTTGAATTAATTGAATCTAAATAATTCTCTCATGTTCTTCCCCAAAATCATTGTGTAGGGTCTAGTTGATCTGGATGAATTATACACAGTATTGGACTTTTCTTAAATAATCCATTATTTTCTTTAATAGTGGAAGGCTTCATGCAGTAAAGCTCTCCAGTTTCCTAGAAACTCACTTCCATTACACAGATGGTAGCCATCTGGTCAACCAAAATCAGGAATTAAAAATGTTAGTCTCAGGAACATTTAAAATGCCGTTTAGTTCTTATTTCAAAATTTGCTTATCTGTCACCATTTTATCAGAATAACTGATGCCCAGGTTTAAAGGTATTCTTGTAGCCTGAAATATGCTCAGTTGGTTATTACTTTCCTTTTACAAGTAATAAGCCATTTAATTCTAATATACATATACCCATGAGACATTTAAAAATCAGTAGGAGGGAGGTGGGGCTTACCAGGTACCTTTAGAGCTACTACCTGATTTATCTTTAAGCCTTTAGGATGTGGAGACAAACATTTGTATGATAGAATAAGTAGTAATTAACAGAAATATCCAAAATTACACCCAGAAACACCAAAGTAACCAGTTGATCTTAGAAGAAGAAAACCCAAGACAGAGGGGAAAAATAATAATACAGAGTAAATGGCTACCCACTCCAGTGTTCTTGCCTGGAGAATCTCAGGGCCTGGGGAGCCTGGTGGGCTTCCGTCTATGGGGTCGCATAGAGTCGGACACAACTGAAGCAACTTAGTAGCAGCAGCAGCAAGCCTAGAAATATTTTCCCTTTGCAAGGTTTTTATACATTAAATGGATAATTGATTCTTAAAGTTTTGCTCTCTACGATGTTTGCTGCTACCTGTTTTACTGTTTTATTGTTCATACTGTTAATTTCCCCATGTTTTCTATATTTGTTCCCTTATTCGAGGGGATAAGACACTCCTTGACATCTCTAATACTTGTTAATATGAACTCAGAGTTGGCTAGGTTACTTCAAAATTGTAGTTTCTGTATCCCAAAGCTTTCACCAAAAGACTTTTAACTGAAAACCATTCAATTTTAATGTTCTTTATTGTAGTAAAACGTGCATCGTTTAATGCAAACTGAAAAGTAAAATTTAGGCTGAGTTTAGCATCTGATTTTTTTTAACAAATGTTTTATTCAAAAGTTAATCTATTGAGAGTTCCATGGGACCTGAATACTTTTTTTTTTCCCTTTGAAAAAGCAAATCTAATTACAGGAATGGATATAATTTTTTATAGTGATTACATAAATATTATATATGGTATTATATATCCAACATGTTTTTTCTGTGGCAAGGTGTCAGTAGCAGCATCCTGGATATTGAGGCATTAAGCATCCTGTTATTTTTATTCCCCACAGAAAACTCTGCATCACAGGAATGCCTTATAGGTACTGTGACGTCATTACTGACAGCACTTGTTAAATTGTCATGTAATAATGACAACCCACTCCAGTACCCTTGCCTGGAAAATTCCATGGACAGAGGATCCTGGCAGGCTATATAGTCCATGGGTCACAAAGAGTCGCAATCAACTGAGCTACTTCACTTTTCCTTTCCCTGGTGGCTCAGATGGTAAAGGATCCACCTGCAATGAAGAAGACCCAATTTCAATCCCTGGGTTGGGAAGATCCCCTGGAGAAGGGAACAGCTACCCATGCCAGTATTCTTGTCTGGAGAAATTCATGGACAGAGGAGCCTGGCAGGCCCCAGTCCATGGGGTTGCAGAGTCGGACACAACTGAGCGACTTTTAGTATATTTTACTTTTACTCTCTACTCCCTACTCCCACTTTAAGTAGATCAGGAACCCTGAACATGGACTGTTTTACTCATTTCTGTATTCACTATATATAGCAAAAATTGCACCTGAGAACAAAATTTTTATCAGTTTTAATGGAAAAAAATCCTATTAACACATGAATTTCCCCACAAATAATTTAAATTCGACACAGAACGAATGAGCTCTAACTATTTGAATTAGAAAATAAATTAGATAATACAAGCAATTCCTTTCCTCTGCTAAGCTGAATAGAATAGATTTTTCTCCTCATTTCCAGTTCACACATGGTCGGACCCAGTACTTAGGGAGAATAAGAATATAAGCAATACATGTCTACTACACTCAGAATCGTGTTTTAACCCTGGCATCCTGCATTTTCCTATGTGTGAAAGAGAAGTCGCTCAGTTGTGTCAGACTCTTTACGACCCCATGGACTGTAGCCTACCACACTTCCCTGTCCATGGGATTTTCTAGGCAAGAGTACTGGGGTGGGTTGCCATTTCCTTCCCCAGAGGATCTTCCCAACCCAGGGATTGAACCTGGGTCTCCCAAATTGTAGGCAGACTCTTTACCATCTGAGTGTTCATATGTATGGGCAGGCTACAAATAAAATCACAAACACACTCATAATAGTAAAGGCAGTGGGGTGGAACACAGATTTGGAAATGCCACTTTATGGCTTATTCCTTTTGGACTGTGCATGTTTTGGTGAAATAAATGATCAGCTTTAATCAGTGCCTGCTCATCGTCCTTTCATATTATTGATTGACATCACAATATGCTTTAATGTTTGATGATATGCCAGGACTTATTATTTGGGACCATTTGATAAGATACAAACAAGATAACCTGAATCTCAGGTAAAGGTAGGCTAATACAAGTGAGATAAGTATGACTTTTCAACTCTAATTCTCAGAATTCTAAAAGTAGAAAGCTTTTCTTTAAAAAAAAAAAGAAAATTCCTTAATACAATCACAGCTTGCAAAGCTTCTTGCTTTTCCATGCAGTGCTGGGACATTAGCTAAGCACACAGAACTTTGTTTCCTATGGTGTGTCAGGCCATTCTCTTAGGTCTGATGAGGTCTAAGGATATTATGTGCAACAACCTACTGTGGCAGAGAAACTGAGTTATCAGTTACATCTCGCAGTCTTCTCACAAAAGAAACTGACAGCCTCTTGGTGCTTTACACTGCCAGGTAATCTAATCACCAGACAGATTTCTGTTTGGAGCTCGCTTTTCTCAATCTTTAGTTGAGAATGTAGTGAAGACCTAATTCATTTTAAGGAAATGAATATATTTAACTAATAAATATAACTAATGTTAGTACTATTGATAGTATTACTATTATATGATATTGATATCTAGTATGCTAATATATTTCATATATATGTATACTTCAGATCTTAACTGAAACAGATCTTTTAATATTTTCATTTGCTTCTATGCATCTTAAAACAAAAGTTTTACTCCCCTCAGTTGAAAGTTCAGTTTCACAGATAATTCATATTACAAATGACCTTTCTCATGAGATGTTAACAGACATATTTCTTCTTGATATTTTTGTACCACAGTATAAAGCTTATGCCAGTAAGGGACATATAATGTAACAAAGTGACTTGGGGTAGCATTGTCAAAAATTACAAACTCAGTGCTTATTTGCTGTACATAAAAATGCCAAAGTGTGTACCTAGAAAAAGAACTGAGATGTTCTGGTTAATGACAACTCTGTATAATTAGGAGTTGACTTAGCTCCCAAAGGTAGGTAACTAATTATCAAGGAGTTAGAATAAAATATATAACATTTTAATCCATAATTGATTTTGTATGATTCAATATGTGTAAATCTGCAGACATCTGAAATCCATCTCATACGTGTCACAAAGTCTGGTCATTTAAAAAAATCTTATCTGCTTGATTACTTATTTGTTGTCTTTCACAAAAGTAGACTGGTTAATTTCTTGGGCATCAAGTAATAAAACCATCAGTTTCCCAAAAGTTATTTAATTAGCTATTTTAATCAAAATTTGGTTTTACTATGTTACTAATATTCAATAATTCTACTGCAAAAAAATCTGTATGCCACTTCAGTGTACCTGCCAGCCTTTGATTTTTTTCCTGCCTCAAATGAATTTGAAGGAATTTGTACCTATTTAGAAATTTACTTATGTATTTATCCCTGACCATTCCACAGAAAAAGATACAACAATATCTCACTTCCCAGTTTATCTTAAAGGTTCACCTTAATACTCAAAACATGAGCCACATTAAAAATGTTACATTTGAATTAATGTGATAGAAGGACTGATATGAGCTCCATAGGTAGCTAAGCAAATTTGCCTGCCAATGCAAGAGATGCAGGTTCGATCCCTGGGTTGAGAAGATCCTCTGAAAAAGGAAATGACAACCCACTCATATTCTTGCTGGGAAAATCCAATGGACAGAGGAGCCTGGGATGCTACAGTCCATGAAGTCTCAAGGAGTCAGATACAACTGTGTGAGCATGCACACATGCACACAGGAACCTATCTTGGGCTTGCTTGGTGCATTAACCTTCATAAAGTCACATTCTACATCTCAAATGTACATGTAAAATAATAGAGCAATACAAATAAGAAGGACTAAAAAAAATTGCCAGACACAAACCTCGCTCTAAGAGGGTAAAAACAATTATCACCTATTAATAGAATATATTTGCTATCTTCAGGTAAACCAATAGTCAACATGATTTCATCACTGTACACATATCAGACATCAATCAGAGGAAAAAATCCTCATCTATTTTAAGAAACAGAGAAATTACAGTATAAAATCTCTATAGAATCACTTATCTCCCCACATCCCACCACCATTAATTTTGTCAGTTTTGTCCGTAGAAAGGGCCCCCAAATCTGTGTCTTGTAGGTCAGTTGAACCTGCAGATATGTTTTGTCTGACCAGTCAAGGTTCTCAAAAATTTTGAATTTGAATGACATATATGTTCCTATTTGTCCACAAGCCCACCTTTTCCTGAATCCCTGGATCTTATGCTAGGTTATTCATACAATTACTTGCCATTCTTTATAATGCTTTGAGTTTACAGCTCCTGCCTTTACTCTGCTTTAAAACATAGCTATTAGATTTGATGGAAATATTTAATTTGTTATTTTTAGATACCACATATAAGTGAAATCATATTTGTCTTTCTTTGTCTGATTTATTTCTTTTAGCATAATACCCTCTATATCCAACCATGTTGTCACAAATGGCAAGATTTCATTCTTTTTTTTATGGCTGAGTAATATATTCCATTACATGTATATATGCATATGCCACATCTTTATCCATTCATCTATCCATGGACACTCAGGTTGCCTTTATATCTTGTCTACTGTAAGCAGAAGAAATCTTGAAACCATAAAATCAACATGCTTATGTTCCAGTGAGAATGAACAGTCAACAGAATTCTGCTGCTAAATACTTTTCAAACTTCATCTATATATTCCTGTGAACCAAAACGAAAGGACCATTATCACCAAAACAGCTAAAAGTAACTGCTCAGCTTTTATTCTGTTAATTTATTTTCAGTAGTTTTATTGAAAATAGCATGAAAACCATATGCTCTGATCTGTGCCTTTAAACTCTGTCTTTGAACTCGATCATTAGAGAAAGTGAAAGTTGCTAAGTGTCTTTGAGACCCCATGGACTGTACAGTCCACGGAATTCTCCAGGCCAGAATACTAGAGCGGGTTGCCTTTCCCTTCATGATTAAGAGTACAAATTAAGCAAATCAACTTTTGTAAATTAAGCAAATATGCTTTTTTTCCCTAAAAAACAGTTTACATTGTATTCAAGTATTTGAGCTCAAAACACTTCTAATAACAACTAAATTCCAATCAAGGCCTTTTAAGAAGTGACATCAAAGCATCGTTGTGAGGCTGTGAAGATGACCTTGGAATAGTGAATTTACATCTCCTTTTCACATGTGTTCAGACAACTTGTATTCTAGTAATCTGGGGCTTTATTTTCCTAGAGGGAAAACAAAATTTGCTTTATNAAATGCCAAAGTGTGTACCTAGAAAAAGAACTGAGATGTTCTGGTTAATGACAACTCTGTATAATTAGGAGTTGACTTAGCTCCCAAAGGTAGGTAACTAATTATCAAGGAGTTAGAATAAAATATATAACATTTTAATCCATAATTGATTTTGTATGATTCAATATGTGTAAATCTGCAGACATCTGAAATCCATCTCATACGTGTCACAAAGTCTGGTCATTTAAAAAAATCTTATCTGCTTGATTACTTATTTGTTGTCTTTCACAAAAGTAGACTGGTTAATTTCTTGGGCATCAAGTAATAAAACCATCAGTTTCCCAAAAGTTATTTAATTAGCTATTTTAATCAAAATTTGGTTTTACTATGTTACTAATATTCAATAATTCTACTGCAAAAAAATCTGTATGCCACTTCAGTGTACCTGCCAGCCTTTGATTTTTTTCCTGCCTCAAATGAATTTGAAGGAATTTGTACCTATTTAGAAATTTACTTATGTATTTATCCCTGACCATTCCACAGAAAAAGATACAACAATATCTCACTTCCCAGTTTATCTTAAAGGTTCACCTTAATACTCAAAACATGAGCCACATTAAAAATGTTACATTTGAATTAATGTGATAGAAGGACTGATATGAGCTCCATAGGTAGCTAAGCAAATTTGCCTGCCAATGCAAGAGATGCAGGTTCGATCCCTGGGTTGAGAAGATCCTCTGAAAAAGGAAATGACAACCCACTCATATTCTTGCTGGGAAAATCCAATGGACAGAGGAGCCTGGGATGCTACAGTCCATGAAGTCTCAAGGAGTCAGATACAACTGTGTGAGCATGCACACATGCACACAGGAACCTATCTTGGGCTTGCTTGGTGCATTAACCTTCATAAAGTCATATTCTACATCTCAAATGTACATGTAAAATAATAGAGCAATACAAATAAGAAGGACTAAAAAAAATTGCCAGACACAAACCTCGCTCTAAGAGGGTAAAAACAATTATCACCTATTAATAGAATATATTTGCTATCTTCAGGTAAACCAATAGTCAACATGATTTCATCACTGTACACATATCAGACATCAATCAGAGGAAAAAATCCTCATCTATTTTAAGAAACAGAGAAATTACAGTATAAAATCTCTATAGAATCACTTATCTCCCCACATCCCACCACCATTAATTTTGTCAGTTTTGTCCGTAGAAAGGGCCCCCAAATCTGTGTCTTGTAGGTCAGTTGAACCTGCAGATATGTTTTGTCTGACCAGTCAAGGTTCTCAAAAATTTTGAATTTGAATGACATATATGTTCCTATTTGTCCACAAGCCCACCTTTTCCTGAATCCCTGGATCTTATGCTAGGTTATTCATACAATTACTTGCCATTCTTTATAATGCTTTGAGTTTACAGCTCCTGCCTTTACTCTGCTTTAAAACATAGCTATTAGATTTGATGGAAATATTTAATTTGTTATTTTTAGATACCACATATAAGTGAAATCATATTTGTCTTTCTTTGTCTGATTTATTTCTTTTAGCATAATACCCTCTATATCCAACCATGTTGTCACAAATGGCAAGATTTCATTCTTTTTTTTATGGCTGAGTAATATATTCCATTACATGTATATATGCATATGCCACATCTTTATCCATTCATCTATCCATGGACACTCAGGTTGCCTTTATATCTTGTCTACTGTAAGCAGAAGAAATCTTGAAACCATAAAATCAACATGCTTATGTTCCAGTGAGAATGAACAGTCAACAGAATTCTGCTGCTAAATACTTTTCAAACTTCATCTATATATTCCTGTGAACCAAAACGAAAGGACCATTATCACCAAAACAGCTAAAAGTAACTGCTCAGCTTTTATTCTGTTAATTTATTTTCAGTAGTTTTATTGAAAATAGCATGAAAACCATATGCTCTGATCTGTGCCTTTAAACTCTGTCTTTGAACTCGATCATTAGAGAAAGTGAAAGTTGCTAAGTGTCTTTGAGACCCCATGGACTGTACAGTCCACGGAATTCTCCAGGCCAGAATACTAGAGCGGGTTGCCTTTCCCTTCATGATTAAGAGTACAAATTAAGCAAATCAACTTTTGTAAATTAAGCAAATATGCTTTTTTTCCCTAAAAAACAGTTTACATTGTATTCAAGTATTTGAGCTCAAAACACTTCTAATAACAACTAAATTCCAATCAAGGCCTTTTAAGAAGTGACATCAAAGCATCGTTGTGAGGCTGTGAAGATGACCTTGGAATAGTGAATTTACATCTCCTTTTCACATGTGTTCAGACAACTTGTATTCTAGTAATCTGGGGCTTTATTTTCCTAGAGGGAAAACAAAATTTGCTTTATTAGAAGTTTTGGGAGATAATTT
>SJYW01020735.1:68636-87520 GCA_006410735.1 Raphicerus campestris | reverse complement strand
GTGGTTGACCAGTTTTCCCAGCACCACCTGTTAAAGAGACTGTCTTTACTCCATTGTATGTTCTTGCCTCCTTTGTCGAAGATAAGGTGTCCATAAGTGTGTGGATTTATCTCAGGGCTTTCTATTTTGTTCCATTGATCTATATTTCTGTCTTTGTGCCAGTACCATACTGTCTTAATGACTGTGGCTTTGTAGTAGAGCCTGAAGTCAGGCAAGTTGATTCCTCCAGTTCCATTCTTCTTTCTCAAGATTGCTTTTGCTATTCGCGGCTTTTTGTGTTTCCATACAAATCTTGAGATTATTTGTCCAAGGAGTAAGTGTCTTTTAATTTCATGGCTGCAATCACCATCTGCAGTGATTTGGAGACCCCCAAAATAAAGTCTGACACTGTTTCCACTGTTTCCCCATCTATTTCCTATGAAGTGATGAGATCAGATACAATTTCTGAATGCTGAGCTTTAAGCCAACTTTTTCACTCTCCACTTTCACTTTCATCAAGAGGCTTTTTAGTTCCTCTTCCCTTTCTGCCATAAGGGTGGTGTCATTTGCATACCTAAAGTTATTAATATTTCTCCCTGAAATCTTGATTCCAGCTTGTACTTCTTCCAGTCCAGCATTTCTCATGATGTACTCTGCATATAAGTTAAATAGGCAGGGTGAAAATATACAGCCTTGACGTACTCCTTTTCCTATTTGGAACCAGTCTGTTGTTCCATATCCAGTTCTTACTGTTGCTTCCTGACCTGCATAGAGCTTTTTCAAGAGGCAGGTTAGGTGCTCTGGTATTCCCATCTCTTTCAGAATTTTCCACAGTTTATTGTGATCCACACAGTCAAAGGCTTTGGCATAGTCAATAAAGCAAAAGTAGATGTTTTTTCTGGCACTCTCTTGCTTTTTTGATGATCCAGCAGATGTTGGCAATTTGATCTCTGGCTCCTCTGTCTTTTCTAAATCCAGCTTGAACATCTGGAAGTTCAAAGTTCATGCATTGCTGAAGCCTGGTTTGGAGAATTTTGAGCATTACTTTACTAGCATGTGAGATGAGTGCAATTGTGCAGTAGTTTAAGCATTCCTTGGCATTGCCTTTCTTTGGGATTGGAATGAAAACTGACCTTTTCCAGTCCTGTGGCCACTGCTGAGTTTTCCAAATTTGCTGGCATATTGAGTACAACACTTCCACAGTATCATCTCCCAAGATTTGATATAGCTCAACTGGAATTCCATCACCTCCACTAACTTTATTGTAGTGATGCTTTCTAAAGCCAACTTGACTTCACATTCCAGGATGTCTGGCTCTAGGTGAGTATCACACCATCGTGATTATCTGGGTCATGAAGACTTTTTTTTTTTTTTTTTTTTTTTACAGTTCTGTGTATTCTTGCTACCTCTTCTTAATAACTTCTGCTTCTGTTAGGCCCATACCATTTCTGTCCTTTATTGAGCCCATCTTTGCATGAAATGTTCCCTTGGTATCTCAAGTTTTCTTGAAGAGATCTCTAGTCTTTCCCATTCTGTTGTTTTCCTCTATTTCTTTGCATTGGTCACTGAGGAAGGCTTTCTTATTTCTCCTTGCTATTCTTTGGAGCTCTGTATTGAAATGGGAATATCTTTTTTTTTCTCCTTTGCTTTTTACTTCTTTTCACAGCTATTTGTAAGGTCTCCTCAGACAGCCATTTTGCTTTTTTGCATTTCTTTTCCATGGGGATGGTCTTGATCCCTGTTTCTTGTACATGCCTAAGGTCAAGGGTGGCTACTGAGAGCGCCAGGCTACGATGGTGCAGGAGCAGCTGAGAGGAGCTATTCCACATCCAAGGTCAAGAGAAAAGTATAAATATGCCTAAAATCTAAAAATAGAACTGCCAGATGACACAGTGCTTTATATTACTGTGGAAGAGAAGAGGGCAATAACTACTAACTCCAGAAATAAAGAAGCATCAGGGCCAGAGTAAAAATGACTCTCAGTTGTGGATATGTCTGATGTTGAAAGTAAATCTGTTGTGGTAAAGAACTATGCTGCATAGAAACCTGGAATGTTATATCTATGTATCAAGGGACATTGGATGTGGTCAAGCAGGACATGGCAAGAGTTAACAACATCTTAAGTATCCGTGAACTAAAATGAATGGGAATGAGCAAATTTAATTATGATGACCATTTTATCTACTACTATGGGCAAGAATTCCATAGAAGAAATGGAGTAGCCCTCATAATCAACAAAAGAGTCTGAAGTGCAATATTTGAAATTACAGTATAGTCTGCAGTACAGTCTTGGAAATGACAGAATGATCTTGATTTGTTCCCAAGATGAACCATTCAACATCACAGTAATCCAAGCCTCTATCGTAACTACTAATGATGAAGAAGTTGAAGTTGATTGGTTTAATGAACACCTTCAAGACATAGAATTAACACACACACACACAAACACAGACACACAAAAGAAAGAAATAATTCTTTTTCATATAGAGGATAAGAATGAAAAAATAAGAAGTCAAAAAATACCTGGATTAACAGGTAAATTTGGCCTCAGAGTACAAAATGAAGGAGGGCAAAGTTTAATAGTTTTGTCAATAAAACACTCTGGTAATAGAAAACATCCTTTTCCCGCAACCCAAGATATAACTCTACACATGGACATCAACAATTGGTCAATACCGAAATCAGTTTGATTATATTCTTTGCAGCTGAAAATGGAGAATCTCTATACAGTCAGCAAAAGTAAGACCTGGAGCTTACTGAGGCTCAGATCTGAACCTCTTATTGCACAAGTCAGGTTTAAATTGAAGAGAGTAAAGAAAACCACTCGGCCATTCAAGTATGACACAAGTTAAATCACTTATGATTATATAGAGGATAAGATGAATAGTTTCAAGGGATTAGATATGATAGAGTGCCTGAAGAACTGTGAACAGAAGTCCATAACATCATACAGAAGTCAGTGACAAATACCATCTCAAAGAAAAAGAAATGCAAGAAGTGATGTGTTGTCGGAGGAGGTTTTACAAATAGGTGCAGAAAGAAGAGAAGTGAAACATAAAAATAAAAGGAAACATATACCCATCTGAATACAGAGTACCAAACAATAGCAAGGATAGATAAGGCATTTTTAAATGAACAGTGAAAAGAAATAGAAGAAAACAAGTGATTGGAAAAACTAGAGATCTCTTCAAGAAACTTGGAGATATCAAGGGAAAATTTTATCCAAGGATGAGCAGAAATGGGTAGAAAGGGTAAAGACCTAACAGAAGCAGAATAAATTAAGAAGAGGTGGCAAGAATACACTAAAGAACTATGCAAGAAAGATCTTTATGATCTGGATAACTATGATGATATGGCCACACCTACAGCCAGATATACTGGAGTGTGAAGTCAAGTGGGCCTTAGTTCAGTTCAGTTCAGTCACTCAATCATGTGCGACTCTTTGTGACCCCATGAATCACAGCACGCCAGACCTCCCTGTCCATCACCAACTCTCGGAGTCCACCCAAACCCATATCGATTGAGACGGTGATGCTATCCATCCATCTCATCCTCTGTTGTCTGCTTTTCCTCCTGCCCCCAATCCCTCTCAGCATCAGAGTCTTTTCCAGTGAGTCAACTCTTCATATGAGGTGGCCAAAGTACTGGAGTTTCAGCTTTAGGATCATTCCTCCCAAAGAACACCCAGGACTGGTCTCCTTTAGAACGTACTGGTTGGATCTCCTTGCAGTCCAAGGGACTCTCAAGAGTCTTCTCCAACACCACAGTTCAGAAGCATCAGTTCTTCGGTGCTCAGCTTTCTTCACAGTTCAACTCTCACATCTATACATGACCACTGGAAAAACCATATGCTTGACATAGATGGAGGTTTGCTGGCAAAATAATGTCTCTGCTTTTGAATATACTATCTAGGTTGGTCACAACTGTCCTTCCAAGGAGTAAGTGTCTTTTAATTTCATGGCTGCACTCACCATCTGCAGTGGTTTTGGAGTCCAGAAAAATAAAGTCTGACACTGTTCCCACTGTTTACCCATCTATTTGCCATGGTGATGGGACCGGATGCCATGATCTTCGTTTTCTGAATGTTGTGCTTTAAGCCAACTTTTTACTCTCCTCTTTTACTTTCATCAACAGGCTTTTTATTTCCTCTTCACTTTTGACCATAAGTGTGATGTCATCTGCATATCTGAGGTTATTGATATTTCTCCCTTCAACCTTGATTCCAGCTTGTGCTTCTTCCAGCCCAGCATTTTTCATGANTTCAACTCTCACATCTATACATGACCACTGGAAAAACCATATGCTTGACATAGATGGAGGTTTGCTGGCAAAATAATGTCTCTGCTTTTGAATATACTATCTAGGTTGGTCACAACTGTCCTTCCAAGGAGTAAGTGTCTTTTAATTTCATGGCTGCACTCACCATCTGCAGTGGTTTTGGAGTCCAGAAAAATAAAGTCTGACACTGTTCCCACTGTTTACCCATCTATTTGCCATGGTGATGGGACCGGATGCCATGATCTTCGTTTTCTGAATGTTGTGCTTTAAGCCAACTTTTTACTCTCCTCTTTTACTTTCATCAACAGGCTTTTTATTTCCTCTTCACTTTTGACCATAAGTGTGATGTCATCTGCATATCTGAGGTTATTGATATTTCTCCCTTCAACCTTGATTCCAGCTTGTGCTTCTTCCAGCCCAGCATTTTTCATGATATATTCTTCATACAAGTTAAATAAGCAGGGTGATTAATATACAGCCTTGATGTTCTCTTTTTCCTATTTGGAACCAGTCTGTTGTTCCATGTCCAGGTCTAAGTGGGCCTTAGGAAACATTAATATGAACAAAGCTAGTAGAGTTGATTGAATTCCAGTTGAATCATTTCAAATACTTAAAGATGATTCTGTGAAAGTCCTGTACTCAATATGTCAGCAAATTCAGAAAACTCAGCAGTAATCACAGGACTATAAAAGGTCTGTTTTCATTCCAATCCAAAAGAAGGGAAATTCTAAAGAATGTTCAAACTACCATACAACTGTGCCCATTTCACATGCTATTAAGCTTATGATCAATATCCCTCAAGCTAGTCTTCAGCAGTACATGAACTGCAAATTCCAGATGTACAAGCTGGGCTTAGAAAAAGCAGAGGAATTAGAGATCAAATTGCCAACATTTGTTGGGTCATAGATTTATCAAGGGAATTTCAGAAAAACATCTACTTCTTCATTGACTGTGCTAAAGCCTTTGACCATGTGGGTCACAACAAACTGTAAAATTCTGAAACAGTTGGTGTACCAGACCATCTTATGTCTCCTGACAAACCTGTGTGTGGGTCAAGAAGAAATATTTAGAACCTTACATGTCCTCTAACTACCCCCTTCCTCTTCTCTTCTCCATGTAACTCAGTGATCCTCTATGGGTGACCCTCAATGTGGAAAAACCTTTCGTCTTTAACCTAGGTGTTTTAACATCAGTGCTGTATAGGTGGAGAAGTCCTGAGGCTATTGCAAAAATAAAACTGAAAACCAGAATCAGGAGGCGTAAGTCCAAATCCAGAGAACATCAGAGAATTCCTGAATACAAGGAACATTGTTCAATAGGAGCTCATCAAACACCTCCATACCTACACTGAAACCAAGNTCTAAGTAACTAACCTCTTATCCTTCAGAGCAAAGATAAGCAATTTGATATCTGATTCTACTTAGAGAAATGATTTTCACATCAGATGCATATCATAATCTCCTGGAAATTCTGAAAAACAGGATTCCTGGTCCCCAAGCCTAGAGGTTCAGATTCAAGTAAATCTAGGGTGGTGGCTACAAAGTCAGGTTGCTGAAGATGGCTGTTCTCTTGCTCTCTGTACATCCTCTGCTGGATCAGTGCCTGCTCACCTACATCCGACTCACAGGACTGACCTTCCTATCTGCTTGCCCCAGACCTCAGCTAGTGATTATTCTTATCAAAGGGGCCAGTGAGGACTGTATTCCTCTGCTAGTTTTCCTGGTAACCTATGATCCAACCTGACATCCATTCCACTGTAACAGGTAATCTCCCCTTCCCACTGGGGGCAAAACCTGGCCATCACATCCTCCCTGCCGTCCACCGTACGTGGTGGGGTGTTGCTCCAGGACCTTGCTTCNTATGATCCAACCTGACATCCATTCCACTATAACAGGTAATCTCCCCTTCCCACTGGGGGCAAAACCTGGCCATCACATCCTCCCTGCCATCCACCATAAGTGGTGGGGTGTTGCTCCAGGACCTTGCTTCAGACGTGTAAGCTCCCCGAGCCATTAAACCACTGATGTCTTTGTCACTGACTGGGGTTCCTTCTTCTTTCTTGAAGCTGGGCAAGCACAGGCCTCACAGGCCTGTGGGGTGCAACTCAACAGTGGTGATGGTGGTGGTGGTGTCAGGTGCTAAAGATTTTATTTACTCTTTTTAAAAACCCTAATCCCAATCATATTTGGACATTACAATTATGTGAATGTCCAAATGTATTCTAATCCCTCACAGGGAATGTACAGTTTGCATATAAAGCTTTTTGCTGTGGTCAGAAGCTTTCCAGACTCTCCCTATCCATGGCTTCCTTTACCATGTTGAGATTGCCTGTGAAGCTGCTACATAGGTGCTGCCCTTTATATTTGTTAATGATTGTTTTTAATCTAAGCTTCGAGAGCCTGCTGAGAAAGCAAGACCTTTTTTTCCCCTGAATCCACTCAGCTCTTCATTTTCTAACTAATGTCTTCTCAGACTGTTATTGCTAAATGTGCCAACAGTGAGAACAAAAGACCTCTCTCCTTGATCTTTAATCCCTAGCTTCTTTCTCCTTTACTCAGCTCACGGGGAAAAACAAAATATACAGAGTTATGTTGCTATGCATCAAGATTTGAAAAAAGAAAAAAAAAATCTTAGGTTGACCATGAAACAGAAATACGGTATCTCCTGTGTCCCTTTCTCACCTAAGATTCTGCCCAATATCTCTCCTTCCATTTGGCCACTCAGGGCTTTATTACAGATGCATAGTACTTCTCCAGTGGCCCTGCTCCCAATGCAGGGGGCCTGGGTTTCACTCATACCAGGGAACTAGAACCCACATGCCTCAATGCAGAGTTTACATGCTGCGACTAAATCCTGCGTGCATGACCAGGTACAACCAAATTAATTAATTTAAAAAATAATAATAAAAATACAGATGCACTGAACATGCACCCAGATATCAAGGTTATTTTTCCAGGCTATCCCCCAAAGCCAGTGCCTCTCGGAGCAGAAACAGATGATGAGATCCTGGTTTCAACCCCAGTGACTGGCATTGCCTTTGGATACTGGGGTGACTGAGTTGAATGAAAGCCAGGGTGTGAACTGCTGGAAGTTGAGAGAAGTGTAGTTACTGCCATATGAGTCTACATCGCTGCGTCCTCAGTTACTGGTGAAAGTATTCCTTAAGGTGCAAAATCCTCACAGTTCTGTTGTGGCGGATTTGTATAAGAAAGTTCATAACAATCTAACAACCAATGGTTTCATGGTGGTATGTTCATTCAGTGGCTTACTAGACAGCAAAAGAAATGAGACAATATAACCATATGCAACAATATGCATTCCAGGAACATGACATTGATCCAAAGAAGACAGGCATAAAAATCTCATCCTGTATAATTCTATTCCACAAATAGGACATAATGATAACAACAAGGCCCTACTGTTTAGCACAAGGAACAACAATATATTGAATATCCTGTAATAAAGCATAATGAAAAAATGTGGAAAAAGAATATGTGTATACACATATATACATATATGTGTATTTATACAAAACTGAATCACTTTGCCGTACAGAAGAAACACAACATTGTAAATCACCTGTACATCAATAAAAAGATAAAACAACATAGAACAAATTAATTCACAGAAAAAGAAGTTGCGAGAAAGGCTACTTCTGAGAATAAGGAAAAGATAATTATGGGGAGAGGGCACACAGAGGGCTTTGAGGGCTTAAAACAGTGAGAGTTATGCAGGTGTGTTCACTTCAGTTCAGTTCAATTGCTCAGTTGTGTCTGACTCTTTGTGACCCCATGGACTGTAGCATGCCAGGTCTCCCTGTCCATCACCAATTCCAGGAGCTTGCTCAAACTCTTGTCCATCGAGTCAGTGATGCCATCCAACTATCTCATCCTCTGTCATCCCCTTCTCCTCCCTCCTTCAATCTTTCCCAGCATCAGGGTCTTTTCAAATGAGTCAGTTCTTCTCATCAGGTGGCCAAAGTATTGGAGTTTCAGCTTCAGCATCAGTCCTTCTGATGAATATTCAGGACTAATCTCCTTTAGGATGGACTGTATGGATCTCCTTGTAGTCTAAGTGACTCTCAAGAGTCTTCTCCAACACCACAGTTCAAAAGCACCAATTCTTTGGCACTCAGTTTTCTTTACAGTCCAACTCTCACTACATGACCACTGGAAAAACCATAGCTTTGACTAGACAGACCTTTTGTTGGCAAAGTAATGTCTCTGCTTTTTAATATGCTGTCTAGGTTGGTCATAGCTTTTGTTCCAAGGAGTAAGCGTCTTTTAATTTCATGGCTGCAGTCAACAACTGCAGAGATTTTGGAACCCAAGAAAATCATGTCTCTTACCATTTCCATTCTTCCCCCATCTATTTCCCATGAAGTGATGGGACCGGATGCCATGATCTTAGTTATCTGAATGTTGAGTTTTAAGCCAACTTTTCACTCTCCTCTTTCACTTTCATCAAGAGGCTCTTTAGTTCTTCGCTTTCTGCCATAAGGTTGGTATCATACGCATATCTGAGATTATTGATATTTCTCCCAGAAATCTTGATTCCAACTTGTGCTTCTTCCAGCCTGGCATTTCACATGATGTACTCTGCATATAAGTTAAATAAGCAGGATGACAATATACAGCGTTGGAGTACTCCTTTCGCGATTTGGAACCAGTGTGTTGTTTCATGTACAGTTCTAAATGTTGCTTCTTGACCTGCATACAGATTTCTCAGGAAGCAGATCAGGTGGTCTGGTATCCATATCTCTTTAAGAATTTTCCACAGTTTGCTGTGATCTACACAAAGGCTGTGGTATAGTCAATAAAGATGAAGTAGATGTTTTTCTGGAACTCTCTTGCTTTTCTGATGACCCAGTGTGTTCACTTCATGACATTTAATTAAGCTACACTCAGGATTTGTGTGCTTTTCAACATGCTACATTTTAATAAAAACTTTAACACTGGTTGGAAGCTCATCTATTTCAGAATGATCATTTAATTACATTAGCCTTGAATCAAAGCCAGGAGATAAGAAAAAGACAACTTAGATTAATCGGATACTTGCTACCTGTTAGTACTTTAAAGTAGATGTCACATAAATGCCCTCTGTCAGCAGTTTCTGGCTCATTTGTGACCACAGGAAAGAGCATAAATATGTCAGGCAGAAATAAATAAATAAATAAGGCTACTTAAAATTGTTAATTCATCAAATTTCTGTTTTGGCAAATGACACCCTTATAAACGGAAATGGCAGTGGAGTCTTCCTCAGAATGAAAGAGTCCCAATCGAGAGGTTCCTCACTTTCTCTGCTTCTCCGGTCTGCTTTTGGGAACATTCTTTGCTCAGGTAAATAGTAGAGAAAAAAATGTTGAATTGAAATAGAATTTTTATCTTTTAGTTCATTAGTAACTTTTTGCAACTTTGAGTAACATGGAATGGCTTAAATGGGGCTTTGCTGCTGCTGCTGCTGCTGCTGCTGCTAAGTTGCTTCAGTCATGTCCGACTCTGCGCGACCCCACAGATGGCAGCCCACCAGGCTCCCCCGTCCCTGGGATTCTCCAGGCAAGAACACTGGAGTGGGTTGCCATTTCCTTTTCCAATGCATGAAAGTGAAAAGTGAAAGTGAAGTCATTCAGTCATAGTCGACTCTTAACAATCCCACGGACTGCAGCCTACCAGGCTCCTCCACCCATGGGATGTTCCAGGCAAGAGTACTGGAGTGGGATGCCATTGCCTTCTCCATAAATGGGGCTCTACAGTGCCTTAAATTTAGACAGAACTTTCAACAACAGTGGAAATGTTCCTATATGATGATTATGATATAGCTACTGGGCTCGAAATGTGCTAGTATGACTGGGGAAATACAGTTTTCCTTTAACATAACTCTAACTAATTTAAATATAAATTCATGTGTACCCAACTGCCTNTTAGACAGAACTTTCAACAACAGTGGAAATGTTCCTATATGATGATTATGATATAACTACTGGGCTCGAAATGTGCTAGTATGACTGGGGAAATACAGTTTTCCTTTAACATAACTCTAACTAATTTAAATATAAATTCATGTGTACCCAGCTGCCTATGGCCCATTCAAGTTTTGATGACCATCTGATCCCACATTCTCTCATATTATAAGGTCTATGATGCTTTCTGAAATGATGAAGTGATATTGAAATGACTGGAGCAAAACACGGGTCAATTGGAAAGATCTGAAAGAAGACAAAGAAGCAAATTGAGTTTATTGGCTTGCACGGTTATAGGAATGAAATGGATTTCTCTGGAAAACTGGTTAAAGAACTACAGAATCTTAAAAATTTTAGAAGTTAATGGGTCANCTATGGCCCATTCAAGTTTTGATGACCATCTGATCCCACATTCTCTCATATTATAAGGTCTATGATGCTTTCTGAAATGATCAAGTGATATTGAAATGACTGGAGCAAAACACGGGTCAATTGGAAAGATCTGAAAGAAGACAAAGAAGCGAATTGAGTTTATTGGCTTGCACGGTTATGGGAATGAAATGGATTTCTCTGGAAAACTGGTTAAAGAACTACAGAATCTTACAAATTTTAGAAGTTAATGGGTCATCAGGAAAAACAACTTTAAAAATTTTACATGTATCTTGTTAAAAACAAGACAACAGGCCCCAGATGCATCCATTTATGTTAAGCCATGTCAACAAAGTGAGAGTTAGAGTTTCAGTTCTCCCAGAAATGGACTCTTAAACCAGCTAATTAGGAATCAAGTAAGGCAATCTGCCTGATTCCTGACATCCCCTAAAGGAGAGTAACCTTGCAATAACCAAGGTTTTTTTTTGCTTTTCTTTCTTTGTATAACTTCCCTTCTGCCTATAAACGTCTTCCATTCTATACAGATCCTTGGAGCTCCTTTCTATCTGTTCAATGGGATGCTGTCTTGTCTGAATAGATTTTTGCTCAAGTAAATTTTAAGAAAAATTAATATGCCTCAGTTTATCTTTTGACAGTTCAAATTAGCAAATTTTAAATATTTATAGAGGAAACAGAAAATGAGGGCTAAAGCAATAGAGCAGGAGAGCAGAAAGCCTTTGACTAGGATGCAAACTAAGCGGAACCTTGTGTGCCCCTCCGACTCCCAAGCATCAATTCAAAAGCCCCTCCACGTCTCCTGCCGCTAGTTCACAGAAAAGCTGGTCTCCCAGGCCTCACTGAATCATAAAAGAGTAGGCCCAAGCAGCTAATGATTGGGACAATAGAGTCATAGACTCAGTATCTGATGCACATTCCTGACTTTTTTAAAAAGATAAGTAACTGCCATCAGAGGGAAAAAGTTAACTGCATGATGACCAGCCTGCAGCCATGACATAAACTGCTCCATCCTGAGTGATACTGAGCTTATGGCTAGCACAGTTCCAAGATCTGGCTTTAAGAGAATGAGATTAACACTACTGCTCATAATAATCTATATCATTGTGGGCACCAAAATAAGTATAGCTTGTTCTGCCCACATATGTAAATAGGCAACTGTAATGGTCAGAAAAGAGATGCTAAAGACCCATGTTGACATCTTCTGCTCTAAGAAGATGGCACCCTACGTTAGCATGAAGATGGAGAAGACTCTTGAGAGTCCCTTGGACAGCAAGGAGATCAAGCCAGTCAATCCTAAAGGAAATCAACCCTGAATATTCACTGGAAGGACCGATGCTAAAGCTGAAACTCCAAAATTTTGGCCACCTGATGTGAAGAGCTGACTCATTGGAAAAGATCCTGATGCTGGGAAAGACTGAGGCCAAGAGGAGAAAGGGGTGACAGAGGATGGAATGGTTAGATAGCATCACTGACTCAAAGGGCATGAGGTTGAGCAAACTCTGGGGGAAAGTGAAGAACACGAAAGCCTGGAGAGCTGCAATCCGTGCAGTCATAAAGAGTTGGACGCAACTGAACAACAACAACAGAAGATGGATCTTTGTCGAGCATTTGATAGAAATGGAATGCTGTTCTGACAAGCGGGAATTTATAAGAAGTTTTTGGCAGGAGAAAGCTCTTTGTAGGAAAGAGCTCTCTGCATGAGGCCCGTTTTGTCTTCTAACTATAAACCAGACACCCTCATGCACTACTCATCTCCAGCCTTAGCNGGACGCAACTGAACAACAACAACAGAAGATGGATCTTTGTCTAGCATTTGATAGAAATGGAATGCTGTTCTGACAAGCAGGAATTTATAAGAAGTTTTTGGCAGGGGAAAGCTCTTTGTAGGAAAGAGCTCTCTGCATGAGGCCCGTTTTGTCTTCTAAGTATAAACCAGACACCCTCATGCGCTACTCATCTCCAGCCTTAGCANGTTCTGACAAGCGGGAATTTATAAGAAGTTTTTGGCAGGAGAAAGCTCTTTGTAGGAAAGAGCTCTCTGCATGAGGCCCGTTTTGTCTTCTAACTATAAACCAGACACCCTCATGCACTACTCATCTCCAGCCTTAGCAAACTTTCTCATCTTTTGATCATACAATACGTTGCCTAACTTGCTGGTTCCATCTATAGATCAAAGAAGTAGAAATGAAGAATACATAATTAACCAGATGATCAGATCTCTTCCTTAGCTTCCCCTTTAGTAATCTCATAAATCAACTGTGTATAAACAAGACAGCATCTAAAGTAAAATCACAAAGAGCTAACAAGCTTGTACACAAGTCTGTACACAGGAGGAGATGACTTTGACTTCCTATCTCAGTGATAAACCAAGATTGCATTCCTGTTTCCCCTTAAAAGGTTTCATGGCCAGGCAGAATCTTCAGAGGTAGGTTTGGGAGGGAAGCTGAATCCACTCTCTCTCCAAATTACTAACATTCTAATTAAAATCACTTTTTCTTCCTATCAACATTTGTGAGTACTGATTTTACAGTGAGCAGTGGGGCCTGATTTGATAACAGGATTTGGTAAGTTACTGGCATCAACAGGCTGGTTATCCTTTGATTTAAGCTTAGTATAAACTTTTGAGTAGGTCACTGTAATGTCCTAGCCTCAAGACTGTGGCATACAGAGGGGCAGTTCAGAAGATCAGATATACCAGGAGATAACTTTTTCTTATTTTTTAGACCAGACAGTGTTTGAATTTTTCCCTTGTGGATTACATCTTGACCTGAGAAAAATTGAAATTGTGCTTCATTTTATTTGTTATTTGTAGGAATTAGTCTTTCTCAACAAGGTCAGCAAGACATGGACTCCATAACTCATATTTTACTCATACCTGGGCTGCCTGGATACCTATCACGTAGTGCACTGACTCACAAGTGTTTTCTAGTCAGCTCCCAAATAGTACAGAACATGGTGGACTTAATATAACACTGAACTTTTAAACCACTTTTATAATTTCTGGGACAGTGTTATAATTCACATGCCATCTAACAGTAATATTGATATCCCAACTATGTCTGAAGGATTATGGCTAAAAGTGGCCTGAAAAATACCTTGTAATTTTTTTTCACTGAAAACTACTGTTTTCTGCTCATGAAGTAGAAATAGCTAGTCTCTTCATTAGAAGACACTTAGGAAACATTTGCTTCACCCATACAAAAATTGAAATAAGCTGAAAGTCAACGGTGGATTGAATATCCTGCCTCTTCAATTCTAAGATCTCACTTCCATCTTTTAAATCCACATATTACTATTTATGCATTAGGTTGTATCTGAGGATGAACATGAAAAAGAAACCTGCCAGCCTCCAAGTAGAGAAGCCAATTTTAACAGAACTACTATTGCCCAACTGGGTTAATTATATTTTGACTCTGCTAGAATGTAACTGGTTCATCCACACTGTCTCTTCAATTTAATTATTTATTTTGGTAGTAGTACATTTAGTTAAATTTCAAATATATTTGGATCCTAAATAACTTTTTAAATGTCTTTGAGCAGATTAATCTGCTTAGCAGTGTTGAGACGTAAACTTATTCCTTATTCAAAAGACCGCTTGTCACTCACCAGGCAGTGGAATTAAAGGCAGGAGAAACTATCAAATTTCTCAGAAGGTATCATCAAAGTTAAAAGAGGTAATTATACTGATTTACACATCCTGATGGACCCTCAGTAAGATGCCAACCATCTGTCAAACACTTCTATCTCATGTGTAAGAAAGCATATTTAAATTCTAGCAGATCATTATTTAAGGGAAAAAATGACATTAAAAATTGAATTAAGTAAGAAAATAAAACGATCTCCTGGTATTCTATATGTCTCTCTACAATTAAGGCAACATTTTAAGCACGAAAAGGTCAATAGCAGAGTCTAAATTATAAACTGTGGGGCTCTAAATGGGAAACCTCAGAAAACAAAGAGGCTAGCTTTGTGGTCGCTAACCTAAGATGGCGCCTGGCGGAAGAGATGGGGGCAGGGTCTATGTTGTCTGTCAAAGTTCTTGATTGGCTCTCTTGATTTCTGTGCACGTAGGCAGTGTGTGATCTCCATAGACTCCTGTTATAATGAAGGGACATGACAATTTGACCTTTAACGTAATTGGTACAACTATGGAAAGTCCCTCCTAAAACCCTCCTGTTTGTCTATATAAGCTGGGAGTTTGCAACAATAAAGCGGAACTGCTTCGACGGAACCCCTGTCGCGTCTGATTGTCTCTCGCTCGCCGAGGGGCTGGGTTGGCGGACAGCAGGCTCACCTCTCCTCAGGACCCCTCAGCTTTGCTGAGGGAAGTTCCACTGCCTCTGCTCTTTCTGCGGAGTGCCCCCCGCAATAAATATCAGCATACTATAAGGACGCTATGAATAGTTGTTTCTGGCCTCAGACATATTAAAATCAATCAGTGGTCTTCAAACACTAAAAAAAAATCTTCTGTTTTGATCATGACAATACAGAGGAACGTTATTTGCAATTGGATAAATATATGTAAATTTCTACTTCTAATGGCCACGTATATACTGGAAAACTACATCCACACATCCACACTTTTTAAAATTTTTAATCCTTCAAAAACAGTGAGATCACAAGATGAGAAAAGAAATCAAAAGAATGCAAAAACAGAATTGTAAGTCATATCAAATTATTCCTTATATTTAAACACACCAAGAGCTTCCAATAGTATTCAATGTAAAATAAAAAGACTTAACAGTGGTCATCCTTTATGATCTTGCCCAGCCTGAAATTGCTTCCCACAACCACCACATCCATCTCTCCGACTTTATCTCTACCAGTCTCCTCTTTGTTCTTTAAATAAATCTCATCTCAGGAATTTGCAACTTTCATCTATTAACCCAGATACCCACCAAAGAGTTCCCTCATTTTCACTGACTGATGATCAAAGGTCATCTTATAATACCAGCCTTTTCTAACCACTCTTTATAAAATATTATCATTTTTATCTTATTCATTTTGCTTTATTGAAAAAATTAAAAATATATATTTTTACTAGCACATGTTACCACCTTTCATATTTAGTTTTTAACTTGTTGATATTCCAACAAATGTGGGCAAGGGTAATACCTCAAGCTGTGAGCTAAGTGGACTACAGACTCTTTTGTTTAGGCCCTGGCATCAGGCCAAGTTCTCATACATGTTTATTAAACAAAAGAATGAATACAGTTAAAGTCATAAATTGAAATGGTCTTGGGATTGCTCTGCTTTCTGTAATACAAGAACCAATACAAGTCTTGACTTTTAATGGCATTNAGACTCTTTTGTTTAGGCCCTGGCATCAGGCCAAGTTCTCATACATGTTTATTAAACAAAAGAATGAATACAGTTAAAGTCATAAATTGAAATGGTCTTGGGATTGCTCTGTTTTCTGTAATACAAGAACCAATACAAGTCTTGACTTTTAATGGCATTGTGGTGGCGAGAGACAAACCTTGGGTCTATGTTAGGAGGGAAGTTGCAACTGAAATCCTTGTAAAAATCTTGTACCTACCTAACTAATGTCACACCTCACTGTAAAGGTAAGGCAGAGAAATCTACTAGCCTGAGAAGGGGGTTAGCAAAATGACNGAGGCTTTTTAGTTCCTCTTCACTTTCTGTCATAAGGGTGGTATCATCTGCATATGTGAGGTTATTGATATTTCTCCTGGCAATCTTGGTTTCAGATTGTGCTTCTTTCAGCCCAGCATTTCTCATGAGGTACTCTGCATACAAGTTAAATAAGCAAGGTGACAATATACAGCCTTGACGTACTCCTTTGTGGCAACTGCGATGGCGCGCAAGCGTGGCAGAAAGGAGCCACCTCACGTCCGAGGTCAGGGGCAGTGGCTGCACTTTGCTGGAGCAGCAGTGACGAGATACCCCACGTCCAAGGTAAGAGAAACCCAAGTTAGGCACTGAGAGAGGGCATCAGAGGGCAGACAGACTGAAACCACAATAAGAGACAATTAGCCAATCTGATCACACGGACCACAGCTTGTCTAACTCAGTGAAACTAAGCCATGCTGTGTGGGGCCACCCAAGACGNATATATCCATTCTTTTTAAAGTTTTTTTTCCTATATAGGGTATACAGAATATTGAGCAGATGTGTATAAGAGACAGGACCACAGCTTGTCTAACTCAGTGAAACTAAGCCATGCTGTGTGGGGCCACCCAAGACGGGCGGGTCATGGTGGACAGGTCTGACAGAATGTGGTCCACTGGAGAAGGGAATGGCAAACCACTTCAGTATTCTTGCCTTGAGAACCCCAAGAACAGTATGAAAAGGCAAAAAGATAGGACCCTGAAAGAGGAACTCCCCAGGTCAGTAAATGCCCAGTATGCTACTGGAGATCAGTGGAGAAATAACTCCAAAAAGAATGAAGGGATGGATCCAAAGCATAAACAACACCCAGTTGTGGATGGGACTGGTAATAGAAGCAAAGTCCAATGCTGTAAAGAGCAATATTGCATAGGAACCTGGAATGTTAGGTCCATGAATCAAGGCAAATTGGAAGTGGTCAAACAGGAGATGGCAAGAGTGAACATCAACATTCTAGGATTCAGCTAAGATGGACTAGAATGGGTGAATTTAACTCAGGTGACCATCATATCTATTACTGTGGGCAGGAATCCCTTAGGAGAAATGGAGTAGCCGTCATGGTCAACAAGAGAGTCCGAAATGCAGTACCTGGATGAATATAAAAAACAACAGAATGATCTCTGTTCGTTTCCAAGCCAAACCATTCAATATCATGGGAATTCAAGTGTATGCCCTGACCAGTAATGCTGAAGAAGGTGAAGGTGAACAGTTCTATGAAGACTTACAAGACTTTCTAGAACGAATAATCTCTGTACCTGATGAAATAACTTAGTAACAACCATATTTATCATGTAGGTGGATTTATGATATGAAATACTGTCCCAGCTAAGCAATGAACTACCAGATACTTTACTTTGTGGATAAGTATCATTTATAGTACATTATTCCACTGCAGTGCTTCTTGAGGAAATTTAAAAGGTGATCTGTCCATAAAACAACTCTTAAGGAAGTTAACATAATGCAACAAGAAAAAGCAATTCATTTACATCAAACTTGTGCTGCAAGAATTCACAGACTATTGCTCTTTAAACCATTGGAGAATCACAAAAAGGAGTCATTTCAGTTTAATTCCCAGTCAGTGTCATCTACTCTTTACGTAAGTTTTCTTACCGTCTTTCATATGTGTCAGAAGCTATCAAATGGTCACTTAATTGACTAAGCTTCTGGTAGAAGAGGTCAGAGATAAACAGATCTAATTTTTATTGATCTGATTTCTACATTCAAACAGCAGAGAAGGTGCACAGCCAATGTTCATCAGAATAAAGATGAGCTAGGGCTTGAGGGACAGGACATAAGAAATGGATAACACCATACTGATTCCACAGGGAACAAAATCTTACTCTTAAACAGCTTCATTAGTCAATTTCTTAATTTCCATTCATATTAATTTTTTCTAAAGTCCTTGATCATTTATCTTAATTTAAAAGCTATTTACTCTTATTTTTTAATGATATATTGTTTTAATCAGTTGCTCAGGTCATTGCCTTCCCCTGTATGACACACAGACACATTCACAACACTTGTAAATATCTCTAGCTTCTTCTTCCTCTATCTATCAATCGATAATTTTTTCTCTTCTACCGAAACAGAAACTCCCTGAGGTCAAGGACAATACATCTTATCCTTTTTACAATTTTCCTTAGACTAGAAATTAATATAATATCTTTTACAGAGCAACCATTCACACACACACACACACACACACATATATATTTATATTTATAAAGGAAGGAATGGAGAGAGAAGAAACAGAGGAAGAAATGAGTAGAAAGAAAGAAAAACTGTTGAAATGATACTCCAAAAAACACAAAATTCACTTGCTGATCTCGTTTCTCTTCATAACACATAGCCATAAAATTTTTAACTAAAAATCTTTGGTTAGGTACAGAAGATAATCTTGGCTTACAAAAGAGAAAAAAACACAATATGGATGCCTTAAAATTTATTTTATGGTTGGATAATGGTTTATTAATCATAATGTCTTTATATAAATGTTCAGATGATTAAGCAAGAAAATAAGATATGATTAGTAAGATAGCAATTCAGTACAATATAGATCTTTACAATTTTTAATAGTAATTATATTGGGCAAGGCAGTATAAAATAACTTCACGGCCAAATAATCAAATCATTTCATGTGGTGAATAAAATA
>SJYW01020735.1:37237-64428 GCA_006410735.1 Raphicerus campestris | reverse complement strand
TACTGTGGGCAGGAATCCCTTAGGAGAAATGGAGTAGCCGTCATGGTCAACAAGAGAGTCCGAAATGCAGTACCTGGATGAATATAAAAAACAACAGAATGATCTCTGTTCGTTTCCAAGCCAAACCATTCAATATCATGGGAATTCAAGTGTATGCCCTGACCAGTAATGCTGAAGAAGGTGAAGGTGAACAGTTCTATGAAGACTTACAAGACTTTCTAGAACGAATAATCTCTGTATCTGATGAAATAACTTAGTAACAACCACATTTATCATGTAGGTGGATTTATGATATGAAATACTGTCCCAGCTAAGCAATGAACTACCAGATACTTTACTTTGTGGATAAGTATCATTTATAGTACATTATTCCACTGCAGTGCTTCTTGAGGAAATTTAAAAGGTGATCTGTCCATAAAACAACTCTTAAGGAAGTTAACATAATACAACAAGAAAAAGCAATTCATTTACATCAAACTTGTGCTGCAAGAATTCACAGACTATTGCTCTTTAAACCATTGGAGAATCACAAAAAGGAGTCATTTCAGTTTAATTCCCAGTCAGTGTCATCTACTCTTTACGTAAGTTTTCTTACCGTCTTTCATATGTGTCAGAAGCTATCAAATGGTCACTTAATTGACTAAGCTTCTGGTAGAAGAGGTCAGAGATAAACAGATCTAATTTTTATTGATCTGATTTCTACATTCAAACAGCAGAGAAGGTGCACAGCCAATGTTCATCAGAATAAAGATGAGCTAGGGCTTGAGGGACAGGACATAAGAAATGGATAACACCATACTGATTCCACAGGGAACAAAATCTTACTCTTAAACAGCTTCATTAGTCAATTTCTTAATTTCCATTCATATTAATTTTTTCTAAAGTCCTTGATCATTTATCTTAATTTAAAAGCTATTTACTCTTATTTTTTCATGATATATTGTTTTAATCAGTTGCTCAGGTCATTGCCTTCCCCTGTATGACACACAGACACATTCACAACACTTGTAAATATCTCTAGCTTTTTCTTCCTCTATCTATCAATTGATAATTTTTTCTCTTCTACCGAAACAGAAACTCCCTGAGGTCAAGGACAATACATCTTATCCTTTTTACAATTTTCCTTAGACTAGAAATTAATATAATATCTTTTACAGAGCAACCATTCACACACACACACACACACACACATATATATTTATATTTATAAAGGAAGGAATGGAGAGAGAAGAAACAGAGAAAGAAATGAGTAGAAAGAAAGAAAAACTGTTGAAATGATACTCCAAAAAACACAAAATTCACTTGCTGATCTCGTTTCTCTTCATAACACATAGCCATAAAATTTTTAACTAAAAATCTTTGGTTAGGTACAGAAGATAATCTTGGCTTACAAAAGAGAAAAAAACACAATATGGATGCCTTAAAATTTCTTTTATGGTTGGATAATGGTTTATTAATCATAATGTCTTTATATAAATGTTCAGATGATTAAGCAAGAAAATAAGATATGATTAGTAAGATAGCAATTCAGTACAATATAGATCTTTACAATTTTTAATAGTAATTATATTGGGCAAGGCAGTATAAAATAACTTCACGGCCAAATAATCAAATCATTTCATGTGGTGAATAAAATATCTTGTTAATTTAATTATCTGTTAAACATTAATGCTTTAAAATTTATAAGACTTGTTTAAGATTTTTCTGTCATTTATATTTTTAGTTGCTCGATCCATCTATATCTTTACATGATACAAATTAATTGTGTCCAAATAATGACTGAAGTTGTTACAAATGTGAGTTTCATAGGATTTTCTTTTTTAGGTAATAATGAAACAGAAAAGATCAAAGTGTGAAGTGGCAANTTTTTAGTTGCTCGATCCATCTATATCTTTACATGATACAAATTAATTGTGTCCAAATAATGACTGAAGTTGTTACAAATGTGAGTTTCATAGGATTTTCTTTTTTAGGTAATAATGAAACAGAAAAGATCAAAGTGTGAAGTGGCAACTGGTTTGCAGAGCATTAGTTTGACCAAAAGATTTGTTCAGGTGGTAAGATGTTATGGGAAAAAATGAACAGACTTTTCGGGCAATCTAACAGAACATTTGTGGATGCGATCATAACACACTGTGAGATCTGCAGCACACCAATCTTCTGACCCCAACTACGGGCAACTTTCAAAAGTCAACAGGTCAGAAGGCAGGACTGATGGACTTTTGTAAAGTAAAGGAATCCATACTTGCCTTTTAAAATATCTGTTCAAATCACTGCAAAAGAAGATAATATTTTACTTAACCCTTTCCATTATTCCGTTAAATAGGCATTATTTCATTTTAAAAAACCAAAGAATTGATGTTCAGAAAGTTTAAGAACATACGGAGTTAAAATGTAAGTCAGTCTGCCTCGTTCTAATGCCCATCCCATTTTTGGACCAAGACTCTAATTTAGAAAACTTTTTGAGCCAAAATCCATTTTGAAAGATGGCACCTCAGTTTCTAGACCTCCATAATTACTGTCCCTGTTATTACCAAGCCTCAAAGAATCCTGTGTCTACCTTTGCACTTGCTGCTCACTTTGTCCAGAGTTCTCCTTCCCATGTTCACCTTCCATCAATTAAAATATTAAATTAGAATGTTGCTATTTCTGAAGTTTTCCTCGATCTCCCAGTAAGATTTTATGGCCTTCTCTATTTGCTTGTTTTTTACTTATTTATCAGTTGCACTTTTTATAACCTGACTACATAATACTTGTACACAAATAAAGTAAGTTGAAAAGTGCTCTTTCCCAACTATATGTCTCCAAGGTCTAGCACAATAACTGATACACAGTGTATATTCCACTTGCATTTATTAATTAGCATCTTAAACCACCAAAAGATTGAGTCTTACTCCACATTTGTGTGTTAGCGTCCATGCTTAGTTGCCCAGGCATGTCCAGTTCTTTATGACCCCATGGATTGTATAGCCTGTCAGGCTTTTCTGTCCATGGAATTCTCCAGGCAAGAATACTGGAGTGTGTAGCCATTCCCTTCTCTGGGGTAACTACCTGGCCCAGGGATGGAACCCGAGTCTCTTTGCATTGGCAAGTGGATTCTTTACCATGTGAGCAATCAGGGAAGACCCTTTTATGCTTTCACCTATATAAATAAACACTTAACTAGATCAATCAGTATTAAAAGGTGAATACCAGCGTTTAAGTATACATGTAAAAATAGAGTTTCACTACATTAGTTGGTTAATTTAATCAACATAATGAAACATACCAAAAGTAATGGTTTTTAGATCAACTATATACACATATACAGACTTCCCAGGTGGTGCTAGTAGTAAAGAACCTGTTTGTAAATGTAGGAGGGATTTGGGTTTCCATCCCTGGGTCAGGAAGATCCCCAGAAAGAGGGCATGGCAACCCACTTCAGTATTCTTTCCTGGAGAATCCCATGGACAGAGGAATCTGGCAGGCTACAGTCCATAGTATCTCAAAGAGATGCTAGGACTAAAGCAGCTTAGCACACACAGTACACATATACGCATGTAAGTAGGGGAAATAATTGTTGCATTGCCATCCATCCATTCATCTTGCCATCCATCTTTGCATTATTTACGGAGTGCAAAGAGTTGACACATTGGAAAAGACTTTGATGCTGGGAGGGACTGGGGGCAGGAGAAGAAGGGGATGACAGAGGATGAGATGGCTGGATGGCATCACTGACTCAATGGACGCGAGTCTGAGTGAACTTTGGGAGTTGGCGATGGACAAGGAGGCCTGGCATGCTGCGATTCATGGGGTCGCAAAGAGTTGGACACAACTGGGCGACTGAACTGAACTGAATTATGTTCCAGACACTGACCATATTATGGAAAATACAAAGTTGAATACATGGCCCCATATATCTGGGTTTTTCTTTACACATGGAAGCACTCAGTTCACTAAATCAACCAAACACTTTTTAGAAAATCCATTCTAATAGCAATAACAATATCTTTGCTCTCAGAATAAAATAAACTCATTTGAATCTTAAGATGTTGATATTCTAATTAAAAACATTCACGTTATCTTGAATCTAAATTTTAAAAAAGGACTAAATCAACAGCAAAAGGGAATAAATGACACTAGCAACAGCAATGAGAGATGTTCCTATAATTAAGCAAATACCATGAAATCTCAGAAGTTATGAAGCATTTCAAAAAAGGCATCCCTCCCTTTCCAGCCACTGTCATCCATAGCATGCATCACTAACTGGGCTGCAGGCATAAAGGTGTTCAATTAAGCAGCTTAAGAAGGATCATTTTTCATTTCTAGCTGTGAAGCTACATTACAAAATTTTTCAATAATAAAGCTTCAGAATTATTCCAAATGTATTCTGAAGTTGCTACATGATCAGAGTTAGCACTATTCCAATGGGAGTATCAAGGATAAAATAACGATGAGAGGGAAAGTTTGGAGGAAGAAAGGGCAACCCAGTCCAGTGCTCTTGACTGAAAAATCCCATGGACAGAGGAGCCTAGTGACCTACAGTCCAATGGGCGGCAAAGAGTTAGATAGGACTAAGCATGCACGAATGAGGGGGAGACATATACCATAAGAGCTTCACAGTTAGCCTGAAAAATTCCTGCAACTACTGCTTGGTTAATGTTTAGTTTTTTGAATTCACCATGATAACCTCTATGTCTGTGCTGTCTTTTCANCGGACACAACTGGGCGACTGAACTGAACTGAATTATGTTCCAGACACTGACCAGATTATGGAAAATACAAAGTTGAATACATGGCCCCATATATCTGGGTTTTTCTTTACACATGGAAGCACTCAGTTCACTAAATCAACCAAACACTTTTTAGAAAATCCATTCTAATAGCAATAACAATATCTTTGCTCTCAGAATAAAATAAACTCATTTGAATCTTAAGATGTTGATATTCTAATTAAAAACATTCACGTTATCTTGAATCTAAATTTTAAAAAAGGACTAAATCAACAGCAAAAGGGAATAAATGACACTAGCAACAGCAATGAGAGATGTTCCTATAATTAAGCAAATACCATGAAATCTCAGAAGTTATGAAGCATTTCAAAAAAGGCATCCCTCCCTTTCCAGCCACTGTCATCCATAGCATGCATCACTAACTGGGCTGCAGGCATAAAGGTGTTCAATTAAGCAGCTTAAGAAGGATCATTTTTCATTTCTAGCTGTGAAGCTACATTACAAAATTTTTCAATAATAAAGCTTCAGAATTATTCCAAATGTATTCTGAAGTTGCTACATGATCAGAGTTAGCACTATTCCAATGGGAGTATCAAGGATAAAATAACGATGAGAGGGAAAGTTTGGAGGAAGAAAGGGCAACCCAGTCCAGTGCTCTTGACTGAAAAATCCCATGGACAGAGGAGCCTAGTGACCTACAGTCCAATGGGCGGCAAAGAGTCAGATAGGACTAAGCATGCACGAATGAGGGGGAGACATATACCATAAGAGCTTCACAGTTAGCCTGAAAAATTCCTGCAACTACTGCTTGGTTAATGTTTAGTTTTTTGAATTCACCATGATAACCTCTATGTCTGTGCTGTCTTTTCATGCCCCAAACAAATCTAAACTCGCTTCATAATGCATTATCAATTTTAAATTAGTTTTTATTTTATATGGAAATACAGTTGATTTATAATGTTGTGTTTCCGGTGTACAGCAAAGTGATTCAGTTATACATACACATATATCCATTCTTTTTAAAGTNTATGTCTGTGCTGTCTTTTCATGCCCCAAACAAACCTAAACTCACTTCATAATGCATTATCAATTTTAAATTAGTTTTTATTTTATATGGAAATACAGTTGATTTACAATGTTGTGTTTCAGGTGTAAAGCAAAGTGATTCAGTTATACATACACATATATCCATTCTTTTTAAAGTTTTTTTTTTTCCCATATAGGGTATACAGAATATTGAGCAGAGTTTCCTGATCTATACAGTAGATCCTTGTTGATTAACTATGTTATATATAGTAGTGTGTATATATTAATCCCAAATGCCTAATGTATCCCTCCCACCTACTTTTTTCTGTTTTTGTAAATGTATCCCTCTCACCTACTTTTCTTTGTTTTTGTAAATTAATTCATTTGAAACCTTTTATTTTTAAGATTCCATATGTGAGTGATATCATATGATATTTCTCTTTGATTTACTTTACTTAGTATGATAATCTCTAGGCCCACCATGTTGCTACAAATGGAATTATTTTATTCTTTTTATAGATGAGTGATATTCCATTATATGTATGTACCACATCTTCTTTATCCAGTCCTCCATTGATGCATTCTTAACAATTCCACATCCATTTTTAACTTCTCTCCTGAAATCACTCAGTTTACCAATGGGCAACAAAGAATGACAATGATGATGGAGGTGGTGGTGAAAGTGATGGTGATGACAGCTGCTATTATTCAGTTATAATTCTGGCAATGATGGTTCTCAATTCTAATCCTTCTCTTCAACTTAGCTGTGTCATTTGTAACTGCTGTCCTCTTGATCCCAGAAACCTCCTCCATTACCGATGTTTTGGGCACTTTTTTGAGAACATTTAGGTCTTTCTGCAACTGTTTTTCAGACTCTGTAAGTCTCCGAAAACTTCTAAATTCCCCATTAACTAATAAGTTGACCAACATATTATGGCATCACCGACTCAATGGACATGAGTTTGAGTAAGCTCCAGGAGTTGGTGACGGACAGGGAAGCTGGGTATGCTGCAGTCCATGGGGTCGCAGAGAGTTGGACACAACTGAGAGACTGAACTGAATAAGTTTCCCAGAACAGTACATTTCAAACTTTCATGGGTACATGAATTATCTGGGGACCTTATTGAAAATGCATATTCTGATCCAGTAGGTCTGGAGTGAGGTCTAGACTCCTGCAGTCTAACCAGCTCTCAGGTGATGATGATGATACTGACACACAGAAAGATCACACACTGGATAGCAAGACTCTATCATGTGCTCATTAATTTGACAATTACTAGATATATGAAGCTACTGAACACTTAGAATGTGACTAGTCCTAATATTTTATGAAATACTCACCAGAATTCAAAGATCCTGGTATGAAAAAAAATGTAAAATATCTCTACATGTTGAATTGATAATAGTTCAGATATGCTGGATTATGTAAAATATTTTTAAAAATTCACATTTATTTTTACCTTTTTCAATATGCATATCAAAAAATTTAAAATTGCATATGTGGCTCACATTTTACTGCTGTTGGTCAAAACTGTTCTAATCAAAGCTCAGTACTCCAGAAATGAATGAAACCTAGGATTCAGGGTCTCTCATTTAACTGGCTCCTTCCAAAGCCTATGTAGGTTTCTAGCAGGTTTGGATTTGTAATTGTGTATTCTGTTCCTTAAACATGATACTCCAAATTGCACAGGCTTCAAGCTTCATAAACCTGAATCAGCCTTGTTGACTACATATGAGATAATTTACTGCTAAGGCTTCAACTCTTGAAACTCTGCAGAGAGAGCAAGCTATTCCTGTATCTCTAAATTTTCACTGCCCGTCAGCCTCATATTTCCCACTGCCTGAGTCATCCCATTTTAGTCATCACATCATCATAACCCTTTATTCTGCCTGACAACAATTATTCTTATTTGTGGTAAATTATTAATCTCCTTGGGTATTTGTTCACTCTGTTCTCCCAGCCAGATGGCTCAACTCCTCCTGGCCCAGAGAAATCCTACTTATCCTCTGAAGGCAACCTCAAGACTCATCCCTAGAACACATCTGACTATTTCAGATCACAAAGATCACTCCTGCAGGACATCTGTGTGAACTGTCATTTTTGTGTGTGGGGTTTTTTTTTTTTAATATAAATTCATTTATTTTAATTGGAGGCTAATTACTTTACAATATTGTATTGGTTTTGCCATACATCAGCATGAATCTGCTACAGGTGTACACGTGTTCCCCATGCTGGTGTGTGTGGATTTTTAAGGAGATATTGTCATGTTAGGGTTTCTCTATGCTTATCCGGAGAAGGCAATGGCACCCCACTACAGTACTCTTGCCTGGAAAATCCCATGGACGGAGGAGCCTGGTAGGCTATAGTCCATGAGGTTGCTAAGAGTTGGACATGACTGAGCGACTTCACTTTCACTTTTCACTTTCATGCATTGGAGAAGGAAATGGCAACCCACTCCAGTGTTCTTGTCTGGAGAATCCCAGGGACGGGGGAGCCTGGTGGGCTGCCATCTATGGGGTCGCAGAGTCGGACACAACTGAAGCAACTTAGCATCAGCAGCAGCAGCATGCTTATCCTTCACTGCATTGCATCCACAGTCTTCAAATCTATCTTCCAGGACTTTGAAGAATATTTAAATTATATTACAAGCATGCTTATAAAACAAGCGTTTGTACACAATGTTTTACTGTGAACTTAAACAGAAAACATGAAAATGGCCAAACTGAATGCAAAGTAGACAGGTGGCATAATATTAAT
This sequence comes from Raphicerus campestris, assembly GCA_006410735.1. NCBI lineage: Eukaryota > Metazoa > Chordata > Mammalia > Artiodactyla > Bovidae > Raphicerus > Raphicerus campestris. Next base: position 55,932 of record SJYW01020735.1, on the reverse strand, counting down.
AGATAATGATTTCCTGGTGGTCTCATTCTGAAAAACCCATTGCCCCCTGTTGCTTGAAGCATTGGTCTGAGTGCATGCAAGATGGAGGATACCTGCTCCCGCTGGCTTCTTAACTCTTGGTTTCCTGTGGCTGGATGGAGTCTCCTCTCTGCCCAGTCCCAAACAAACCATAATCTTTTCTTCATGTGCCAACAGCCACACTCTGCCAACACTCACTGGCTCTGTCTCTCTGGTTCCTCAGGCTGTGCTATCTTCCCTTCCCACATTTTGGGAAGCCATAGACCATGAAATGGTTATTGCTCACATAGCCTGTTCACCAGCAATAGCACAAAGTGACAAACAAATCTCCCACTGGAACACGAGCTCTGAGATGGTTTTGTTCTCCAGGATATTCTCAGCATCATTTCAAATGAATATTCAAAGGAAAACCATAATACTTTAGCTGGTAGCCTCAAGCTCTTCACTTTTTTCTGCTTCAGAGAATCACTTTTTGTGTCACTGTATATTCCAAGGATCCTATTATCCATTTATTTTGTCAGGCCCCACTGTCTGTTATATTTGACTTCCACAAGTTGAATTTTTAAATAGGTTTTCCCATCATAGTAGTGTTCTTTTTCGAAAGATACAGGCTTAAGAAAGTGTTATCAGTTCAGTTCAGTCGCTTGTGTCCGACTCTTTGCGACCCCATGAATTGCAGCATGCCAGGACACCTTGTCCAATCACCAACTCCCAGAGTTCACTCAAACTCATGTCCATCGAGTTGGTGATGCCATCCAGCCATCTCATCCTCGGTCGTCCCCTTCTCCTCCTGCCCCCAATCCCTCCCAGCATCAAAGTCTTTTCCAATGAGTCAACTCTTTGCATGAGGTGGCCAAAGTATTGGAGTTTCAGCTTCAGCATCAGTCCTTCCAATGAACACCAAGGACTGATCTCCTTTAGAATGGACTGGTTGGTTCTCCTTGCAATCCAAGGGACTCTCAGGAGTCTTCTCCAACACCACAGTTCAAAAGCATCAATTCTTCGGCGCTCAGCTTTCTTCACAGTCCAACTCTCACATCCATACATGACCACTGGAAAAACCATAGCCTTGACTAGACAGACCTTAGTTGGCAAAGTAATGTCTCTGGTTTTGAATATGCTATCTAGGTTGGTCATAACTTCCCTTCCAAGGAGTGTCTTTTAATTTCATGGCTGCAATCACCATCTACTGTGATTTTGGAGCCCCCCAAAATAAAGTCTGTCACTGTTTCCATTGTTTCCCCATCTATTTGCCATGAAGAGATGGGACCAGATGCCATTATCTTAGTTACCTGAATGTTGAGCTTTAAGCCAACTTTTTCATAGTTTGCATATATTTGCATCTGAAGAGGTATTTTGTAGTTAAGAACTTTACTACCTGGAAACTCTGCTCAATGTTATATGGCAGCCTGGATGGAAGAGTAGTTTGGAGGAGACTGGATACATGTATATGTATGGCTAAGTCCCTTCACTTTTCACCTGAAACTATCACAGCACTGTTAATCAACTATACATCAATATAAAATAAAATACTTTTAAAAAAGAATTTACTACCTTAATATCTTATGACTTTTATTCAAATCCTGACTGCTACCTGCAAACTATTTGACATAGGATGAATGCTTAATCACTTTCAAAATATCCATTTTCCCATCTGTAAACTGAGCACAAAAATAAAACTACCTTATAAGGTTTTTGTGAAGAGTATATAAATCACTGCATAGAAAGTTCCCAGCCTAATGCCTGATATTTAATAAGTATTTGATAAATACTTGTTAAAGTACAATAAGAACAATGAAAGTTAAATTTAGTGATAATAAAAGCACCTAGCAGAAGCCTGTAATGTAACAGGAATTCAATAAGTTATTGACTGACAGGACTGAATTTTCTACATATGAATACACTGGTACACTGGTTCCATCATCAACTCATTAAGTTCCTACTACATCCAAATATTGTGCTACTGACGTGTGGCACAATATGTAAAAATTCTGTAGATACTCAATCTCCAACTTAGTCATTCACCACAGGAACATCCCCCAGACAAGAATAGATAACTCTAATACATATCTTCAAAACTGATTCTCTAGACTATTCTTAATCTTTTAAGTTTTCTAATAAGAAAATATAAAAGTAAACAATTAAAGCAATAATATAATTTTGTAAAATAATATTATATTTAAGAAAATTTGGTTTATTATAAATGTGCTCTTGGAGTACAGGACACACAGAGAAGGAAAAGCTCTGGTTAAGTAGATCACATCCTTCGCCACAGCAAGAAATAGGGTGCATTTCAGCCATCTCTGCCTTACAATAAGCCANTCTTCAGAATGGACTGGTTGGATCTCCTTGCAGTCCAAGGGACTCTCAAGAGTCTTCTCCAACACCACAGTTCAAAAGTATCAATTCTTCGGCGCTCAGCTTTCTTAACAGTCCAACTCTCACATCCGTACATGACCACTGGAAAAACCATAGCCTTGACTAGACAGACCTTAGTTGGCAAAGTAATGTCTCTGGTTTTGAATATGCTATCTAGGTTGGTCATAACTTCCCTTCCAAGGAGTGTCTTTTAATTTCATGGCTGCAGTCACCATCTACTGTGATTTTGGAGCCCCCCAAAATAAAGTCTGTCACTGTTTCCATTGTTTCCCCATCTATTTGCCATGAAGAGATGGGACCAGATGCCATTATCTTAGTTATCTGAATGTTGAGCTTTAAGCCAACTTTTTCATAGTTTGCATATATTTGCATCTGAAGAGGTATTTTGTAGTTAAGAACTTTACTACCTGGAAACTCTGCTCAATGTTATATGGCAGCCTGGATGGGAGAGTAGTTTGGAGGAGACTGGATACATGTATATGTATGGCTAAGTCCCTTCACTTTTCACCTGAAACTATCACAGCACTGTTAATCAACTATACATCAATATAAAATAAAATACTTTTAAAAAAGAATTTACTACCTTAATATCTTATGACTTTTATTCAAATCCTGACTGCTACCTGCAAACTATTTGACATAGGATGAATGCTTAATCACTTTCAAAATATCCATTTTCCCATCTGTAAACTGAGCACAAAAATAAAACTACCTTATAAGGTTTTTGTGAAGAGTATATAAATCACTGCATAGAAAGTTCCCAGCCTAATGCCTGATATTTAATAAGTATTTGATAAATACTTGTTAAAGTACAATAAGAACAATGAAAGTTAAATTTAGTGATAATAAAAGCACCTAGCAGAAGCCTGTAATGTAACAGGAATTCAATAAGTTATTGACTGACAGGACTGAATTTTCTACATATGAATACACTGGTACACTGGTTCCATCATCAACTCATTAAGTTCCTACTACATCCAAATATTGTGCTACTGACGTGTGGCACAATATGTAAAAATTCTGTAGATACTCAATCTCCAACTTAGTCATTCACCACAGGAACATCCCCCAGACAAGAATAGATAACTCTAATACATATCTTCAAAACTGATTCTCTAGACTATTCTTAATCTTTTAAGTTTTCTAATAAGAAAATATAAAAGTAAACAATTAAAGCAATAATATAATTTTGTAAAATAATATTATATTTAAGAAAATTTGGTTTATTATAAATGTGCTCTTGGAGTACAGGACACACAGAGAAGGAAAAGCTCTGGTTAAGTAGATCACATCCTTCGCCACAGCAAGAAATAGGGTGCATTTCAGCCATCTCTGCCTTACAATAAGCCAGCAACATAACTTAAACGTGTGTTTTGAGGTAAGACTTCAAAAGAACATGAGTATATTCACATATGTAAAAAGACAAGGAAGTATCAAGGAAAGGGGCATGCAAATATCCCCTCATGTCATCACTGCTCTATTTTCCAAGATGAAAGACTACGACAAAGATAAAAAGCAAACACACAAACACATCTCAACTATCACAGGACAGTAAATGACAAAGCCCTTGTAGGAAACACACATTATAGTTTTTCTACAAAAGTCAAACTCAAAGGCAACAGAGAGCTCACATGCAGCAAATACAAAAAGCCAAAAGGAAAATCAAAATAGGATTTAAACTGAGGAATTCAAAAGCTTCGGGCTGTGGGTTTTGAGACAGCCATTTGTACCAACAGTTTTTCTCTGATAGATTTGAATGCTTAATGTGTAAATAAGAAAACATGATGGATGAGTTCCCCAGGCACTAATCCTTTCCGATGTAGTTCAGTCTCATTTGTCTAGATGCTTGAAATGTTTTCTAATTGAGGGAAGTCAAATCTTGCTTCTAGCAGATGAGGCACCTGGGCAACCTGGCAGTTGATGGAAGAACAAGTATACATTTCCAGTTTACGTTAGAAAAGATCATTCTCATCTTTTTTTAAAGTTATGAAATCTGTGTCCTGGGTGTAGAGCAGGGAAAAACACAAAGGGTTCTTCTTTCATTTAACAGCACTGTGGAGGGTCATTATGAATTTTCAAGATGCAGAATGGTGAGAATAAGACAGGGGCTATCAAGACGAGGGAGAATTTCTGATTCTGTCCCCTGAATCTGCTCTGATTAGTTGCTTCCCTTATTTCAACTCAAGATAATTTTAAAAGATGAGAGGAAGAGAGAAATACTGGTGTTGAGGGGAGAAGATATGGGAAGACGCATCAGTAGGGTGTAGTATATGAGGACAGATGAAAATCCTGGCTCCATCATCACTAGCTCTGTGAGCTAATTATGTTCATTAGTTTTAATTCTCATTATATTTAATCTAAATATTTATTTATATCATTCATGCAAAAACACATTTTTATTTTCTTTTTATCCTCCCCCTACCCAACCCTTTTGGGGATATATATCAGGTGAGGCAGAAGGCAAAGGGGCAAAAGTTGTTTTCCCAGAAACTGTAAGATCATCATCTTTCACTCTGTCCAATGGTGCTCCTGTCACTTAACTCATGTTATAGCAGAATATAACGATCTCTGAGTAATTTTTCATTTAATTTTCTGCTCAGATTAGTCAAGATTTGGGTCAGCTTGGGGCTATCTTAAGAATCAGGCTTTTTTGGTCCAGTCCTTAGAAACTGCAGCTGAGAAACATAAGACTTATTTTAGCCAATGATTGCTATTTTTCCCTAGTCCCTTAAAAAAAATCCTACAGTAGAGGAATGTTTAAAATGTACTAATTTCCATAAGACCAGGCCAATTAAATCGAATGAGACCCTAAGGTCTAGTCATTTTCACACTTTTTTTTTTAACCAAATGATGCTGATATCAGTGATGATATTACTTATGAATGCAGTGAATATAAGCAAACATTCTGTATCAGTTGCTATAAGTATTGAATATATATTTTCTCATTTATTTTTAATTACAAACTGATATATATTCAGATATTATTATTATTATCCCCATAGTACTTTTTATACTTATATTCACTATAATTTGATGTGCATGCAGATGTACTATTATTCCAATTTTAGAGATGAAGAACTGAGGAACAAGTCCCAGGTCATACAGATAGTAAGGAATGGTGGAACTAGAATTTGAAACCATAGTCTGCATCCACAGTCAGTTCTCATAGCCATTATCTAACATTGCCCTCCAAACAAAACTTTACCCAGAACTTGCTTACATAAAAATGTCAAAAGCAGGCTTCTCAGCTAGAAGTAATATTGGGATATTTTAAGTTCTGTTCATTTTGCCTCTACCTTGCTTCAGCTACAGTTCTGTCCTTAAGCTCTCTGTGAATTTTTTTAGATTCTGCAAAACAGAGTTGAAAAATCACCAATATAAAATGAACCTCATTTTATACTAACATTCAAATTACAGTAAATCAACGATCAACAAACTATAGCCTTCATGCCAAATACAGTGTTCTATTTTTATAAATAAAGTTTTATTGAAACACAGTCATGCCCATTTGTTTAGATATTGCCTAAGACCACTTTCCTTTTATAAGACAGTTAAACACATGCAACACCATCATCTGGCCTGCAAAGCCTAAAGTATGTAGTATCTGGTCTTTTATAGAAAACCTTTGTCAGCTTCTGGAAACTAGTTAAAATATATTAATTTGAGGTTAAATATACTCAGTAAACCTGAGGAAAATTTTAAATGACATATTTTCAATTTAATAGATAATATAATTACACATTCTAAATGGCAATACTTCTCCTATAAATGGTTCATATATTACACTTGGTTGATACATGTCTTGAGTTCTTAAAAATCTTTAAATAAGTTCCCTACTTCTTTCTTTCAAATCATTTTAATAATAAACTTAATTTGGGGGAGGAAAAGTACAAAAATAGTACAGAGAGCTTCCATAGATGCCAGTTTCCCCTATTATTAACATCCTACATTGAACACTTTATTTATTACAGTTAATGAATCAGTATTGATGCATTATATTAACTAATGTCTGTACTTTATTCACATTTCCTTTCTTTTTAATCTAATGTCCCATTTTTAGTTCCAGAATCTCATCCAGGTTATCACTNCATCCTACATTGAACACTTTATTTATTATAGTTAATGAATCAGTATTGATGCATTATATTAACTAATGTCTGTACTTTATTCACATTTACTTTCTTTTTAATCTAATGTCCCATTTTTAGTTCCAGAATCTCATCTAGGTTATCACTATACATTTAGTCATGATGTCTATTTAGACAATTGTTGACTGTGCTAACTTCTCATATTTTTCTTATGTTTAATGATCTCGACAATCTTGGGAGTACTGGTCATTTATTTGGTAGAATGCTTCTCTAGTGAAATGTTTTCTGGCATTTTGTTTTTTTGTGACTAAGCTAAAGTTACAGAGGAGGAAGATCACAGAGGCAAAGAGTCCTTTAATCCCATCATTAACAAGGGTCTATGCTATCTAAAGTACTTCTCACTTTTGTGAACCTTGACCATGCCAGTGAGGTCAAAGCTTGCCATTTCTCCATTATAAATTTTCACAATGTATTCTTTGTAAGAAAGTTACTATACTTGGCACAAACTTTAAAGAGAATTATGTTTTATCTCTTTGAGGGTACAGTATCTATATAAATTATTTGGAATTTGTCTGCACAGAGATTTGTCTCTTCCCCCTCATTACTTATTTAATTACTTATTTATGTCAGGATGGATTCATGGGTATTTTCTACTTTGGGTTATAATCCAATATCATTTTATTTTGTTGCTCAGAGTATCGTAGTTCTGGCCATCTGGAGCTCTTTCATTTGGCTCCTGTGTTGCTTCGGTACATCCTCATCCTTTTCTTTCTTTTCTTTTTTTTTTTTTTCAATAGATCCTTACTTTCTGATCAAGTTGCCCCAAGCTCATTTTGAGCATTTTCTGCCCACTCCTATAATTAGCCATTTCTCATAAGAGCCCTGTCTACCTCTCTTAGAAAACAGTATTAGAAACCAGATGGTGAGTGTGAGGTGTGCTTCTTTCTACTGGAGTTTTGTTAGTATTTCTAGGTTCTTTCAGTTGAAAGAGTAAGGGAATAGACATGTGTACATGAACCTGTGAATGCATACATATCTATAAATATTTCTGTATGTACCTGTCTGTATCTATGTTAATCTAAACATAACTTCTTACTGATGTCTCCAACTCTTCTACTACCATATAGATAATACTAGCCTCTTCTCCTTGCTTATCTGTAAACTTTCACTCTTAACTGTAAGAAATATGGCTCCCATCATTGGCCATCCATTTACTTAACAGTTCAATTCTAATATACAAGTATAGGAGTATCAGAATTATTAACCCATGTCTTCACGCCCACACACCACTCCCCCCAACTCTGCCACCGTCCCCACAGCCATCCCCTTTCCAGGCCACTGACTGGTTAAAGAAACCAATATTTACTTTTTCAGCCTTTATCCTAGTTATGCAGTATGTGAAATTTCACTTAAAGTTTAAGTTAGTCTGATTCTTGCTCATCAAGGTCATTGACTTACATATCTAACCATCTAATTTCTCCACACTTTACACTGGAAAACTAAATCTGCCTTTTCCCTTAACCTTGAACAGTTTTGGGCTTCCCTGGTGGCTCAGACAGTAAAGAATTTGCCTTCAATGCAGGAGACCTGGGTTCTAAACCTGGGTCAGGAAGATCCCTTGGAGAAGGAAATGGCAACCCACTCCAGTATTATTGCCTGGAGAATTCCACAGCCAAAAGAGCCTGGCTGGCTGCAGTCTGTGGCATCACAAAAAGTAGACATAACGAACAGGCAAAAGAGAATTCTCTTTAAAATTATTAAATAAATCAGAGAAGTAAGGTGAGCATTTTCAGAACAATGATATTCTCTGTCACTAGTTACATCATAATTTTCAAGAATAGGTCAAAAAAGGGGCATAATCATAACTTGCGTATTTACCTCATTAGGGCTGAGACACACCAGGACCCTCTTTAACTTTCTCATGATTTTTCCAAAGTGGCTGCAGAAATGAGCTAGAATTTCATTTATTACCGCTTTCTTATTGTTTTCTTTTTCGTATCAAAGAAAGGTGGTGGTAGGGACAGTATCAAACAGCTGGGCACACCAAAATATATAGAGCTNCCTCTTTAATTTTCTCATGATTTTTCCAAAGTGGCTGCAGAAATGAGCTAGAATTTCATTTATTACCGCTTTCTTATTGTTTTGTTTTTCGTATCAAAGAAAGGTGGTGGTAGGGACACTATCAAACAGCTGGGCACACCAAAATATACAGAGCTTTACAGAATTTAAGAAACATATGTCACGGGAATTATTCCTATAATTTTTTCCTGAACAGTAAGTTAAACAAACAAACAACAAACTGTAGTTTATCTTAAAAAGCAAACTGTAAAGTTAAAAAGTTATAGATGGAATGGCCTACAATTAAGCATTCTCTTTGTTTTGAAGGATCATCTAGACTACATTGTTTCCTAGGTTTAGAAATCACATGTCTACAATGAAAACATTTTAAATGTCAAGCCTCGTGCATTTTCATACTTGTGGAAGAACAGGACTGGGTAAATTTCTTGAGTCAGTATCCGTACCTTTGCTCAGGGCATTTCTTTTCCCATCTCTCTGCATCTATCAAATCTCACCCATTCTTCAGAATAGAGTTTAGTCTACCCTCCTCCAGGAGCTTATCTAATTACCTCAGACCACTGACCACTCCCTTCTGGATATACCATAGCTGTAACATAATATTCTGTTGCATTAAATATCTGGTAATTTAGCATAGTTCTATTTCATGATTAAAAAAAAGTCTTAGGGCATGATTTAAATCCGTCTTCTCCATAGCACCCTGTATTTTGCTGATCTCACAGGAAATTGCAGATAAATATCTGCAATAGCTCAGTTAGGTTTGATGGAATGCAATTTACACAGAATAATGCTTTAAAAAGTTTGGGAACTTTAAAGACCCTGTAGCAAGCCAGAGAATCTTTAATTTATTTGCTAATGGCCCCACTACCTATGGGTAAGCTGTCTAAATGCCCCTCTGTCAATTCTACTCCTAATCCACTCTCACACAGTCATTTCAATTATTTTTATTTACTTCCATCTGACAATCTATTTTTAAATGGTACTTTAGCAACATGTGAGTAGAAGAGATGGAACTTAACACATTTTCTCTTTTTTTTCAAAGGAGAATAGAGGTGGATCAAAAAAATAAAATAAAGACTTTATACACAAGTAAGAAAATAAATGCTTCCAGAGGGAGAGCAAATAGATTTTATTTTTTTTCCTGCTACTATTTCAAGGTGATCCTATACTTTGAAAATTATAAAAGAAAAAAAAATACAAGTTAAAAACTGCTGATAATTAAAAGAACCACTTTGGAAAAATTAATGGAGAAAAACTGCAGCTGATTTTGGAGTCAATTTAACTTTGCACTCTGCTTTTCAGTTAGGATGCATTTTTATAGATTGGTCATGCTTGTAGATAAAGATAAATTTTTAGGTACACTTTTCAAAAATTTTTAATAGCATGGCTTTTTAGGTAAATTTTAGTTTTGAACAAGGACCAGGTTTGAATCTAAGAGAAAATCTAAGGGGCTTATGACATATTGGTTGGGCTACTGTTAAAGTTCCCTGCCCCCCATGATTTGAAGTAGACATTTGTCATTTTGTGTCTGTCCTATACCCATTCTTCTCTCTTCCTCATACCAACTGTGATCATCCTTGGGGGATTACTCTAGCCCTACTGTTATACTTCTGTGGAAGAGAGGACTATGGTAATCTAGGTGACTGCCAAAGGCCACATCCTCTGTCTCTCTTTGTGAAGAGAGATGGAGAGTCAGCACATAATTTAGGCTTGGTACAAAGGACTGCTTTCTTGCAAGAGATAACATGTGATCCAATAGTACAAGACTGAAAGAAATAGTCAGTTATAAATCATTGCACTGCAAGTCAATGGGATAGTTCCTACTATAAGACAAATTCATACTTGTGGCTTCTAAGGATCTCATGTTTCTTTTGATTCCAATTCAGTCCAAAGGTGTCGATTCTGTCAAATTTTCTAATAAATTTATTTTTGCTTATTAGCTCAGCTGACTTCTGTTTCTACAGTCAAGAAACCAGGTTAGGACTTTTTAAACATCTTTCCTCTTGACAAACACCTCGCTTTTCATTGGAGCCTACTATACTAGAGTCCCCAAGTCATGAGAGGCAGTATATAATTCCCTAAAAAAAAAAAAAAAGCCAGTCCCTTCTGCTAAATCTCACTAGGGACTCTCTGTTTTCTCCAATTGGAAGCCTGTTTAAAAAAGGGTTCCAATATTACTTGAAATTCTCGCTTGAAAATTCATTCTCAAACTGTCTCTCAATGAATCAAAAATGTTCCACTTCATTAACTGCTCACCAGAAAGCTGAGTGTTTGAGGAATGGGCCATAATTCTCAAGGTTAAAGAAAGGTACCTTTAAATGTCTCGGTGACCACAAAATAAAGAATGCTGATGGCTCTTTACTGCAAGGTCTTCTGGACAACTCCATAATATTGAAGCACAAGGACAACTTGATTCTTTTAATTATTAAGACTGCTGCTCAGGGGCTGCAATGTGACTTTTTAATTTGACAGGCTTCCATTTAGCACTGCCGGAAATATATGAACAGTGCTACTGGAAGCATTCCACAAACCATACATTTCTGTATATCTCTGGTTATATTTCATCTGAAAACAAAGTGATTTTTATCATGAGATTAATTTCTATGCTATTGTGGCAGAAGAAACTCAGCTTAGTGGTTAAGAATATAGACTGTAGCCAGATCAATGAAAAAATGATTACACTAGAGTTTGAAGGACAGGTAGAATTAGAACATGGACATAAAACCATGGGATTAAGGAGAGGGGAGTGGACTTCCAAGGAGAATCAACAATGTGAACAAAACATAAAGAAAAAAAAAATCATATATTACCAAGTGCTTAATATGTGTTGAGCTCTGTTCTAAATACTTTACACACATCAATCCATTTTATTATCATGACAACACTATGCCATAGGAGCTATAATTATCTCTATTTTACAGATGAGGTAACTGAGACAAAGAGAGTTCAAGTAACTTGCCCACAGTCACACAGGGAGAAGCTGGAGAAATCAGGATTCATAGCCAGGCAGCCAGGCTTCATTGTCTGCACTCTTGAACTCACCCTATTTAATTCTACCCATTAGGATGTCACTAGATAGGGTATGTTAAGGGGGATGATAAGGAATCAGGTTGGAAAGGTCTTGCTGGGACCAAACTGCAAAAGACCATGCGTATCTAGAATAAGGGGAGAAGGCAGTGGCACCCCACTCCAGTACTCTTGCCTGGAAAGTCCCATGGACGGAGGAGCCTGGTGGGCTGCAGTCCATGGGGTCGCGAAGAGTCGGACACGGCTGAGCGACTTCACTTTCACTTTTCACTTAAATGCATTGGAGAAGGAAATGGTAATCCACTCCAGTATTCTTGCCTGGAGAATCCCAGGGATGGGGGAGCCTGGTGGGCTGCCGTCTACGGGATCGCACAGAGTCAGACATGACTGAAGTGATTTAGCAGCAGCAGCAGCATTAACGGGCCCAGGTGGTACTAGTGGTAAAGAACCCACCTGCCAACGCAAGAGATTTAAGAGATGTAGGTTTGATTCCTGGGTGGGGAAGATGGCCTGGAGCAGCAAATGGCAACCCACTCCAGTATTCTTTCCTGGAAAATCCCACAGACAGAGGAGCTTGGTGGGCTACAGTCCATAGAATCACAAAGAATAGGACATAGATGAACTATCTTACGATTGTTATTTATAAAGTCTTCAAGCAGTGGATGACATCAGTATAAACATACTTTAGGAAGAATGTGGCAGTGGAAACTAATGAGGATGAATTGAAGGACAACAAGCATATGAATATGAGTTAGGTGGCTATTCTCATAGCTAAGGCAAAGGCTGTTGCTTAGACTTTAAGCCACGTCGGATGCCTTGTGATACTATGGACTCTGGTATCAGAGCCCAGAGAACGCCAGGCTCCTCTGCTCTTCACCGTCTCCTGGAGTTGGCTCAGGTTCATGTCCACTGAGTTGGTGATGCTATCTAGCCACCTTATCCTTCTGCCGCCCCCTTCTCTTCTTGTCCTCAATCTTTCCCAGCATCAGGGTCTTTTCCAGTGAGTCAGCTCTTCTCATCAGGTCTAGTTTAGAGCATCAGCATCTGTCTTTCCAAAAAATATTCAGGGTTGAATGTCTATAGGATTGACTGGTTTGATCTCCTTGATGTCCAAGGGACTCTTAAGAGTCTTCTCCAGCACCACAGTTCAAAAGCATCACTACTTTGGTGCTCAGCCTTCTATACTATTCAACTCTCACACCCTTACATGAATACTGGAAAAATTATAGTTTTGACTATATGGACATTTGCTGGCACAGTGATGTCTCTGCTTTTTAATACACTGTCTAGGTTGGTCAAAGCTTTGCTTTCAANGACTGGTTTGATCTCCTTGATGTCCAAGGGACTCTTAAGAGTCTTCTCCAGCACCACAGTTCAAAAGCATCACTACCTTGGTGCTCAGCCTTCTATACTATTCAACTCTCACACCCTTACATGAATACTGGAAAAATTATAGTTTTTACTATATGGACATTTGCTGGCACAGTGATGTCTCTGATTTTTAATACACTGTCTAGGTTGGTCAAAGCTTTGCTTTCAATGAGCAAGTGTCTTTTAATTTCATGGCTGCTGCTGCCATCTGCAGTGATTTTGGAACCCAAGAAAACAAAATCTTTTTATTCTAAAGTCACTGCTTTCACTTTTTACCCTTCTATTTGCCATGAAATGATGGGACCAGAAGCCACGATCTTCGTTTTTCGAATGTTGAGTTTTTGGTCAGCTTTTTCACTCTCCTATTTCACTCTCATCAAGAGGCTCTATAGTTTCTTTTCTCTTTCTGACATTAGGGCAGTATCATCTGCATATCTGAAGTTGTTGATATTTTTCCCAGCAATCTTGATTCCAGCTTGTGAGTCATCCAGCCTGTCATTTCACATGATGTCAATGAAAAGAAATAGAGGAAAACAATAGAAAGGGAAAGACTAGAGATTTCTTCAAAAAAATTAGAGATACCAAGGGAAGATTTCATGAGATGAGCACAATAAAGGACAGAATTTGTATGGACCTAACAGAAGCAGAAGATATTAAGAAGTGGCAAGAATACACAGAAGAACTATACAAAAAAGATTGTAATGACCCAGATAACCATGATGATGTGATCACTCGCCTAGAGCCAGACATCCTGGAATGTGAAATCAAGTGGGCATTAGGAAGAATCACTATGAACAAAGCTAGTGGAGGTGATGGAATTCCAGTTGAGCTCTTTCAAATCCTAAAAGATGATGCTGTGAAAGTGCTGCACTCAATATGCCAGCAAATCTGGAAAACTCAGCAGTCGCCACAGGACTGGAAAAGGTCAGTTTTCATTCCAATCCCAACGAAAGGCAATGCCAAAGAAAGTTCAAATTACCGCACAATCACACTCATCTCACACGCTAACAAAGTAAAGCTCAAAATTCTCCAGGTCAGGCTTTAACAGTATGTGAACTATTAACTTCTAGGTGTTCAAGGTGGATTTAGAAAAGGCGGAGGAATGNAACTCAGCAGTGGCCACAGGACTGGAAAAGGTCAGTTTTCATTCCAATCCCAACGAAAGGCAATGCCAAAGAATGTTCAAATTACCACACAATCACACTCATCTCACATGCTAACAAAGTAAAGCTCAAAATTCTCCAGGTCAGGCTTTAACAGTACGTGAACTATTAACTTCCAGGTGTTCAAGGTGGATTTAGAAAAGGCGGAGGAATGAGAGATCAAATTGCCAACATCTGTTGGATCATCAGAAAAGCAAGAGAGTTCCAGGAAAACATCTATTTCTGCTTTATTGACTATGCCAAAGCCTTTGACTGTGTGGATCACAAAAAACTGTGGAAAATTCTGAAAGAGATGGGGATATCAGACCACTTGACCTGCCTCTTGGGAAATCTGTATGCAAGTCAAGAAGCAACAGTTAGAACTGGACATGGAACAACAGGCTGGCTCCAAATCGGATACATACGTCAAGACTATATATTGTCATTCTGCTTATTTCACTTATATGCAGATGACATCATGTGAAATACAGGGCTGGATGAAGCACAAGCTGGAATCAAGATTGCTGGGAGAAATAGCAATAACATTAGATACCCACATGACACCACCCTTCTGGCAGAAAGCAAAGAATTAACGAGCCTCTTGATGAAAATTAAAGAGGAAAGTGAAAAAGTTGGCTTAAAACTCAACATTCAGAAAACTAAGATCATGGCATCTGGTCCCATCTCTTCATGGCAAACAGATGGGGAAACAATGAGAGACTTTATTATGGGGTGGGGGGGGCTCTAAAATCACTGCAGATGTTGACTGCAGCCATGAAATTAAAACATGCTTGCTCCTTAGAAGAAAAGTTATGGCCAACCTAGACAGCATATTAAAAAACAGAGACACTACTTTGCCAACAAAAGTCTGTCCAGTCAATGCTATGTTTTTTCCAGTAGTCATGGATGGATGTGAGTGTTAGACTAGAAAGAAAGCTGAGTGCCAAAGGATTGATGCTTTTGAACTGTGGTGTTGAAGAAGATTCTTGAGAGTCCCTTAGACTGCAAGGAGATCCAACCAGTCCATCTTAAAGGAAATCAGTCCTGAATATTCATTGGAAGGACTCATGCTGAAGCTGGAACTCCAATACTTTGGCCAGTTCTGATGTAAAGAACTGACTCATTGGAAAAGATCCTGATGCTGGGAAAGACTGAAGGTAGGAGGAGAATGGTATGACAGGATGAGATGGTTGGATGGCATCACCAACATGATGGACGTGAGTTTGAATAGGCTCTGGGAGTTAGTGACAGACAGGGAAGCCTGGCGTGCTAAGGGCCATGGGGTCACAAAGAGTTGGGCACGACTGATTGAACTGACTGACTCTGTATATAAGTTAAATAAGCAGTAACAATAGACAGCCCTGTTGAACTCCTTTCCCAATTTAGAAGCAGTCACTTGTTCCATGCCAGTTCTAACCGTTGCTTCTTGACCTGCATCCAGGTTTCTCAGTAGACAGGTAAGGTAGTCTGGTATTTCCATCTCTTTAAGATTTTTCCATAGTTTGGCATGATCTGCACAGAAAAGCTTTAGCATAGTCAATGAAGCAGAAGTAGATGTTTTTCTGGAATTCCCTTGCTTACTCTATAATCCAGTGAATGTTGATAATTTGATCTCTGGTTCCTCTGCCTTTTCTAAATCCTGCTTATACAGCTGGAAATTCTCAATTCAAGTACTGTTGAAGCGTAGCTTGAAGGATTTTGAGCATAACCTTACTAGGCTGTTGAAGTATGACCTAAATAAAATCTCTTATGATTATACAGTGTGTTACTCATTCAGTTGTGTCTCTTTGCAACCCCATAGATTGTAACAGCCATCAGGCGCCACTGTCCATAGGATTCTCCAGGGAAGAATATTGGAGAGGGTTGCCTTTTCCTTCTCCAGGATATCTTCTAGACCTAGGGATTGTACCCTGGTCTCCTGCATTGCAGGAAGATTCTTTACCATCTGAGCCACTAGGGAAGCCCCTGATTATACAGTGGAAGGTGATGAATAGTTCAAGGGATTAGATCTGGTAGACAGAGTGCCTAAAGAACTACAGACAGAGGTTCATAACACTGTACAGGAGTCAGTGACCGAAGCCATCCCTAAGAAAAAGAAATGCAAGAAGGCAAAGTGGCTGTGTGAGGAGGCTTTACACACAGCTGAGAAAAGAGAAGTGAAAAGCAAGGGGAAAAGGGAAAGACAGACCCAACTGAATGTAGGGAATAGTAAAGAGAGATGGAAAGCATTCTTAAGAGGACAATGCAGGGAAATAGAGAAAAAAAATAGAACTGGAAGGACTCGAGATCTCTTCAAGAAAATTAGTGATATCAAGGGAATATTTCATGTAAGAATGGGGACGATAAAGGATAGAAACTGTAAGGTCCTAACAGAGGCAGAGGAGATTAAGAAGTGTCAAGAATATGCAGAAGAACTGTACAAAAATGGTCTTAGTGACTGGAATAACCATGATGGTGTGATCACTCACCTAGATCCAGTTTTCATTCCAGTTCCAAAGAAGGGCAGTGCCAAAGACTGTTCAAACTACTGCACATTGCACTCATTTTACATGCTAACAAGGTAATACTCAAAATCCTTCAAGCTAGGCTTCGACAGTACTTGAACTGAGAACTTCCAGATGTACAAGCTGGGTTTATAAAAAGCAGAAGAACCAGAGATCAAATTAATCATAGAGTAGGCAAGGGAATTCCAGAAAAACATCTACTTCTTCATTGGCTATGCTAAACCTTTGACTGTGTGGATCACAATAAACTGTGGACAATTCTTGAAGAGGTGGAAATACCAGACTACCTTACCTGTCTACTGAGAAACCTGGATGCAGGTCAAGAAGCAACGGTTAGAACTGGCATGGAACAAGTGACTGCTTCTAAATTGGGAAAGGAGTTCAACAGGGCTGTCTATTGTTACTGCTTATTAAACTTATATGCAGAGTAAATCATATGAAATGCCAGGCTGGATGAATCACAAGCTGGAATCAAGATTGTGGGGGGAAATATTAACAACCTCAGATATGAAGATAATATCACCCTAATGGGAGACAACAAAGAAGACCTCATGAACCTCTTGATGAGGCTTAAAGAAGAGAGTGAAAAAGCTGGCTTAAAATTCAACATTTTAAAAAAAAGGAAAAAAAAAAGATTGTGGCAAGGATGGTGACTGCAGCCATGAAATTAGAAGACACTTGCTCCTTGAAAGGAAAGCTATGACAAACCTAAACAGTGTATAAAAAAGCAAAGATATAATTTTGCCAACAGAGGTCCATATAGAAAAGCTATGGTTTTTCCTGTTGTCATGGATGAATGTGAGAGTTGGACTATAAAAAAGTCTGAGTACCAAAGAACTGATGCTTTTAAATTTTAAACTGTGGTGTTTAAGAGGACTGTTGACAGCCCCTTGGGCTGCAAAGAGATCAAACCAGTCAATTTTAAAGGAAATCAACACTGAATATTTGTTGGAAGGGTTGATGTGGAAGCTCCAATATTTGGCCAGTTGATGCAAAANATGGATGAATGTGAGAGTTGGACTATAAAAAAGTCTGAGTACCAAAGAACTGATGCTTTTAAATTTTAAACTGTGGTGTTTGAGAGGACTGTTGACAGCCCCTTGGGCTGCAAAGAGATCAAACCAGTCAATCTTAAAGGAAATCAACACTGAATATTTGTTGGAAGGGTTGATGTGGAAGCTCCAATATTTTGGCCAGTTGATGCAAAGNTGTGGTGTTTAAGAGGACTGTTGACAGCCCCTTGGGCTGCAAAGAGATCAAACCAGTCAATTTTAAAGGAAATCAACACTGAATATTTGTTGGAAGGGTTGATGTGGAAGCTCCAATATTTGGCCAGTTGATGCAAAAAGCTGACTCATTGGAAAAGACTCTAAGGCTGGAAAAGATTGAAGGCAAAAGGAGAAGGGGTAGGGAGAGCATGAGATGTCTTCATAGCATCACCAACTCAATGGACATGAGTTGAGCAAACTCCAGGAGACAGTGAAGGACAGAGGAGCCTGGCATGCTACAGCCCATGGAGCCTGAAGAGTCGGACATGACTTAGAGACTGAACAATAAGAGCTTTATTTTGCCTATAAAACCCTAGACCCAATAGGTCCAGGATATAAAGTGTGTTGAATGAATGGTTGTACATATATTAGGGGTAACTTTGGAGAATTGGGGGCTTCCCTTGTGGCCTATCTAGTAAAGAATCCGCCTGCAAAGCAGGAGAACTGGGTTCGATCCCTGGGTTGGGAAAATTCTCTGGAGAAGGGAGGGGCTGTCCTCTCCAGTATTCTGGTCTGGAGAATTCCATGGACTGTATAGCCCAAGGGTCACAAAGAGTCGGACACGACTGAGTGACTATCACTTTGGAGAGTTTGACTATGAGTGTTCAAAAGCTGAGAACACCACGAAGGAGGAATTTTACACAATATTCACTCCCAAAACCACTTGGGTCATTGTCTACAACACTTACTGGGTTAAGAATGCATCATACAACTATACTTTGATATTTCTGATGGGAAAAAGTCACTTAATAGGCATATTAAACTAAATACTGTAAGAATCCTAGAGTCCAGAATAAAATTTGTGGCCAAAGAACTATTATA
>SJYW01020735.1:13822-35843 GCA_006410735.1 Raphicerus campestris | reverse complement strand
AGCTGACTCATTGGAAAAGACTCTAAGGCTGGAAAAGATTGAAGGCAAAAGGAGAAGGGGTAGGGAGAGCATGAGATGTCTTCATAGCATCACCAACTCAATGGACATGAGTTGAGCAAACTCCAGGAGACAGTGAAGGACAGAGGAGCCTGGCATGCTACAGCCCATGGAGCCTGAAGAGTCGGACATGACTTAGAGACTGAACAATAAGAGCTTTATTTTGCCTATAAAACCCTAGACCCAATAGGTCCAGGATATAAAGTGTGTTGAATGAATGGTTGTACATATATTAGGGGTAACTTTGGAGAATTGGGGGCTTCCCTTGTGGCCTATCTAGTAAAGAATCCGCCTGCAAAGCAGGAGAACTGGGTTCGATCCCTGGGTTGGGAAAATTCTCTGGAGAAGGGAGGGGCTGTCCTCTCCAGTATTCTGGTCTGGAGAATTCCAAGGGTCACAAAGAGTCGGACACGACTGAGTGACTATCACTTTGGAGAGTTTGACTATGAGTGTTCAAAAGCTGAGAACACCACGAAGGAGGAATTTTACACAATATTCACTCCCAAAACCACTTGGGTCATTGTCTACAACACTTACTGGGTTAAGAATGCATCATACAACTATACTTTGATATTTCTGATGGGAAAAAGTCACTTAATAGGCATATTAAACTAAATACTGTAAGAATCCTAGAGTCCAGAATAAAATTTGTGGCCAAAGAACTATTATAATTGACTAAGGTGGCAAAACTCTTGAATTTGAAATAGCTATAGCAGCTAGTCTCATTTTATCCATCTAAAACTTTAGGCTGCAAATTTGCCTATATTCTATAATACTTATGACTCCATTCCCTAACAATTGCATGTATGCATATATAATGTTCAGAAAAGGAATCATGCCTCTAATTTAAGCAATTATAAATCAAATTGAGCAGTATTTACAGGTCCCTACTGAATATCTTTCATAACACACATTTTATGATAGGAATAAATTTTTTTAAATCCCACCATACTGTCTCCATTGCCGACTCTATAGTTGTGAGGCTGTTCCTGTCATTAGTGAATACTCTGAAATAATAACAATAATAATATACTGCACAGTACATAATATTAAATAATTCATTGTTCTTTATTTGTATTAATACAGCTTCCACTTCTAATTTCAGAATAAGTTATAATGAAACATTACTTAATTTCCTCCTTTTACAATCAGAGTGAAAGAGACATTAACAGCATAATTATCTAGAGAACAAAACTAAGAACTGGATTTTATCAAATAGAGAATCATGAAAGGGCCAGGATCTGTAATGGCCTGCTGTGCTCATTTGAAATACAGATTATAAATCTACCAAATTATTTATTGATATGCCTATATTCTAATTCAGTATCACAGGGTTTTTTTTTTCAATATCTTAAATGTGGGGGAAAAAGTTTAACCTGAAAAAATATCCTCGGCATATATGCTCCTAAAATGTGTTTGGGCTTCCCTAGTGGCTCAGCGGTAAAGAATCCACCTGCCAATGCAGGAAACACGGGTTGGGAAGATCTTAATCCCTGGGTGGGAAGATCTCCTGGAGAAGGAAATGGCAGCTCATTCCAGCATTCTTGCCTGGGAAATCCCATGGACAGAGGAACCTGGCAGGCTACAGTTCACGGGGGTCACAAAGAGTCAGACACCACTTGGCAACTAAACCACAACGACACAATGTCTACCGAATATCACAATGCCCCGGACAGAGCTTTACTTCCTGCACTAGTCTCCCCTTGTTTAGTTCCATTGCCCACATAATCGTCTCTGTAATCCGTAGGTATTCTCCATCTCTCTCTTTCTATAGCCCCTAAACACAGATTTCTAAGAAACACGAATCTAGTGGAACTAGGAACTTAAGACTGAATAAAGTAAAGTTGCTCGAGGCTCACTGCCTAATTCCAATTAAGCTCTCCTTGATTTAGTTTAGATACTGGGCATGTGGCCCAGGACTTAATTTCATGATTATACTAAATCACGGGCACCATCAGCAGTGTCCTCTTCAATCCCGATTTATACACTTGCACCGAGTTGAACAAGTAACCCAAGAAGGAAGAAAAAAATACAGAACTTTTAAATTGTGCTGAAATAATTCCCTTACTAATGATTGAAAAGCTCACTCAAATCCCTTGTTCTGTTTTTAATAAGTAGACATACACCCTGTAAGAGACTATCTATGTACCTAATTGGCTTCCTCAGGCTTAAAATGTGTATAGAAACTTAGAACATAAACAGAAATGAGAAAACAAAATAAGGAGAAGCTTGAAAATCAAAGAATTTTAGATTATCAAAATTTTATTAAAAGGAATAAAGAGGTGACTTATTAACTTTTAAATACGTGCAAAGTATGAAGAACAAGCCTGCCAACTTTCTATTTTACTGGATATAACCAACATAGGTTTAAATTCAGTGAGATGATACAAGGAAACTTTTTGATTGTAAAGAAGTGGCAGGTTCGTTCCTTAAGCATACTCCTGTTATTTCCTTTCAGAAAGTTAAAAATAAGACAAAAATTGACCTTTTGATCTTGCCCTAAGATGGGTTAATGCTTAAATGTTATAACCTCAACAGGGGTATTTTCAATTTGTGGAACATGAAGAAAATTTAGTTGTGGTTACACATTCTTGTTAGATTTGTGTCCATTTTCAAAGATGATCAAATGCAACAAAACATTTGCAATTCAGATAGCTAAACTGCATTCTTGTGAATTTCAGGTGATTCAGAACTTAGTTATTTAAAGGCCTGCAGGGCATATCTAAACGCCGTGGGCTTCCTAGGTGGCGCTAGTGGTTAAAGACCTGCCTGCCAATGCAGGTAGAACCAAGAGACGTGGGTTCAATCCCAGGGCTGGGAAAATCCCTTGGAGGAGGGCATGGCAACCCTCTCCAGTATTCTTGCCTGGAGAATCCCATGAACAGAGGAGCCTGGAAGGCTGCAGTCCATAGGATCACACAGAGTTGAACACAACTAAGGGGACTTAGCACACACATGCACAGCCATCTCAGTTATCAGATGAACTGTTGCAGTATCAGTATGTTGGTACTTGTGTTCAAGTCACCCTTATTTGAGCTTCCCTGGTGGCTCAGATGGTAAAGAATCCACCTGCAATGTGGGAGACTTGAGTTCAATCCATAGGTCGGGAAGATTCCCCTGGAGGAGGGAATGGCAACCCACTCCAGTATTCTTCCCTGGAGAATCCCTGGACAGAGGAGCCGGGAGGGCTACTGTCCACGGGGCCGTAAAGAGTCAGACACAACTGAACAACTAAGCACAATACTGCACACAGGGCATAAACAGCATCAGCATCCTGGGGAGCTTGTTAGAAATGCAAGCTGTGAGACTCCATCCCTGACCTACAGCATCAGATTCTTTACTGCAACGAGAAACTTTGTTGATTCCTATGCAGTCAAGGTTAGAAAGCACTGACTTAGAAAGTGCAAGTGGGTCAATTAAATCTTTCATATCCAGTTCTGTTGCAGTCTAGTCACTACTGTACTTTGGAAATATTCAAGATCCAATTGTTAATCTGTACTGTTTGTTAGGAATTGGTATTTCATAATATCTTTGTGGCTTTCAAAGTGTAAGTTCCTCAAGTCAAGAAAGAGTTTAGCTACTATTCACTACTACTTGTTTTCCTATGAAACAATAGCTTACGAAATCAAAATGAGACACTTTGGAATGTAAGGGTGTTAGAACAATTACAATAACTATACCAAAATATATTGACCTTTACAGCATATTCTAGGTTCAGTCAGCAATAGGTGATTAGAAGTTAAAGGGAACCTTTGTAAAAGAGATAATAGAGCTTTGTGATTAGATTTGGTGCCACATACCTTCAGTAATCAATCATTCTATTCGCTAGAATTCATTAAAACATTTGTTTTTACTTTTTTCAACTTTGAGAAACAATTAAAGAATACTAAAATGTACATAAAGTGTATAATTTAATTTGACTTTATACAAATATATGCCATTTACTATGCACTTTTTAAATTAAATATTTTATTTAATATAATATAATACTAGCCATAATATAAACATTACTAAGAGTTCCATTCAAGCTTCATTAATGTGTCAAGGCTAAAGTTAAGTACCACCTGTAATCACACTGCATAAGTAAAGCTTACTATATAATCTTGGTTTAAACATGAAAAGAAAATCTATGGCCATGTGTTAGCTTAAGCATTATTATTTAAATTGCCTTCATACGGGTTCATCTAGGNTTCATTAATGTGTCAAGGCTAAAGTTAAGTACCACCTGTAATCACACTGCATAAGTAAAGCTTACTATATAATCTTGGTTTAAACATGAAAAGAAAATCTATGGCCATGTGTTAGCTTAAGCATTATTATTTAAATTGCTTTCATATGGGTTCATCTAGGTGGCAACCACATGGACTAAAGCACTGATCCTGTATATCTATCATAGAGTCATTTAAATTATAAATTTAATGGTGTAGTGGCTTGAGTATTCCTAATTTTATGGAAGGTTTTTAATGCAATAGTGGTATGATTCTAAGATCCTATGGGCAATGCAATTATTTTTTCACATCAATTATCATGGAGTATTGTACTGAAATAACCAAGGCAGAAAAATATAACTTATTTATCAGAGACAATTTGGATTAAATCACTATATAACTCTACTTAATTACTTTTACACACACACAATCGGGTCTGAATTTTGTAAGGCAAATCTGATTTAAAAATATATTCACAATTTAAAAAGATAACCACAAGGGCTATTAATCAAAAGTAGAATCAACAGTTTGTATCCTGTAATACACATTAGTTGCTCACCCAGACTTGATTTCTCTTGTCTTCCTCCCTAACAGAGTCTGATTATGTTCAGGTCTCTGTTCCTCCTCTTAACACTCAGACACTCTAAGGGATGATGGTCCCTCCATATAATTAGTATGTGAACTATTCCATTTTGCTTGCCAATGATTGGTTCAGAAATTCAGCCAGCGAGATGAAAAGTGCTCACTAGGAGCTTGTGGGAAAGTTCTTCACTATTTCCCAGAGCATCTAGTAAGGATTCTCTCTCTCTCCTCCTCTGGATTCTNTGGTCCCTCCACATAATTAGTATGTGAGCTATTCCATTTTGCTTGCCAATGATTGGTTCAGAAATTCAGCCAGCGAGATGAAAAGTGCTCACTAGCAGCTTGTGGGAAAGTTCTTCACTATTTCCCAGAGCATCTAGTAAGGATTCTCTCTCTCTCTCCTCCTCTGGATTCTGTCACTCACAGATGCAACACTTGTTTATTCAGCTATCAATCTGAGGACAGAAGAGGGTAGAGCCAACAGGATCCAGGGGGAACAAAGCTGGACCAACTCAATGGTCAGCCTGAGGCTCCTCTACCTCTGAATTTTTAATTNAGTAAGGATTCTCTCTCTCTCCTCCTCTGGATTCTGTCACTCACAGATGGAACACTTGTTTATTCAGCTATCAATCTGAGGACAGAAGAAGGTAGAGCCAACAGGATCCAGGGGGAACAAAGCTGGACCGACTCAACGGTCAGCCTGAGGCTCCTCTACCTCTGAATTTTTAATTATGAGACGATTTCCTTACTCTTCTAAAAGTATGTTTGAGTCAGAGCTTTCTTTGTTTGCATCAAAAATCACTTAAGTAGCCCAAGTAATAATTTTCTTAATCCAAAAGAATAAACATTTAACTGGTGCTATTTAAAATCAGAATACTTGTGTTAAATAGCAAAAGAATGGTAATAGTGTACTATCATAGTTCAGTTTGATCAGTTTGTTTTATTAAGTCTTAAAGACTTCCTTTCTGGAAGAAGATAGCTCTTAAAATCACAAAATTACTAACACCAGGACTCAGTCCTTTTTAAAATATACAGCTGAATTTAAAATCAATTATAGTGTCTGATCTAGAAACTAGATTCTTCAAAACTAAAAAAAAAATTTAATTCAAGTATTTCTTGACCACGTTTATTAAAAGCTTTATAGGACAAGAAGTTGTTAGCAGTATTGCCAATGATGTTCTCTACCCTTCAAAAATATAGTTATATTAGAAGTAAAACTTGTANGTTATCAGATGAACTGTTGCAGTATCAGTATGTTGGTACTTGTGTTCAAGTCACCCTTATTTGAGCTTCCCTGGTGGCTCAGATGGTAAAGAATCCACCTGCAATGTGGGAGACTTGAGTTCAATCCATAGGTCGGGAAGATTCCCCTGGAGGAGGGAATGGCAACCCACTCCAGTATTCTTCCCTGGAGAATCCCTGGACAGAGGAGCCGGGAGGGCTACTGTCCACGGGGCCGTAAAGAGTCAGACACAACTGAACAACTAAGCACAATACTGCACACAGGGCATAAACAGCATCAGCATCCTGGGGAGCTTGTTAGAAATGCAAGCTGTGAGACTCCATCCCTGACCTACAGCATCAGATTCTTTACTGCAACGAGAAACTTTGTTGATTCCTATGCAGTCAAGGTTAGAAAGCACTGACTTAGAAAGTACAAGTGGGTCAATTAAATCTTTCATATCCAGTTCTGTTGCAGTCTAGTCACTACTGTACTTTGGAAATATTCAAGATCCAATTGTTAATCTGTACTGTTTGTTAGGAATTGGTATTTCATAATATCTTTGTGGCTTTCAAAGTGTAAGTTCCTCAAGTCAAGAAAGAGTTTAGCTACTATTCACTACTACTTGTTTTCCTATGAAACAATAGCTTACGAAATTAAAATGAGACACTTTGGAATGTAAGGGTGTTAGAACAATTACAATAACTATACCAAAATATATTGACCTTTACAGCATATTCTAGGTTCAGTCAGCAATAGGTGATTAGAAGTTAAAGGGAACCTTTGTAAAAGAGATAATAGAGCTTTGTGATTAGATTTGGTGCCACATACCTTCAGTAATCAATCATTCTATTCGCTAGAATTCATTAAAACATTTGTTTTTACTTTTTTCAACTTTGAGAAACAATTAAAGAATACTAAAATGTACATAAAGTGTATAATTTAATTTGACTTTATACAAATATATGCCATTTACTATGCACTTTTTAAATTAAATATTTTATTTAATATAATATAATACTAGCCATAATATAAACATTACTAAGAGTTCCATTCAAGCTTCATTAATGTGTCAAGGCTAAAGTTAAGTACCACCTGTAATCACACTGCATAAGTAAAGCTTACTATATAATCTTGGTTTAAACATGAAAAGAAAATCTATGGCCATGTGTTAGCTTAAGCATTATTATTTAAATTGCTTTCATATGGGTTCATCTAGGTGGCAACCACATGGACTAAAGCACTGATCCTGTATATCTATCATAGAGTCATTTAAATTATAAATTTAATGGTGTAGTGGCTTGAGTATTCCTAATTTTATGGAAGGTTTTTAATGCAATAGTGGTATGATTCTAAGATCCTATGGGCAATGCAATTATTTTTTCACATCAATTATCATGGAGTATTGTACTGAAATAACCAAGGCAGAAAAATATAACTTATTTATCAGAGACAATTTGGATTAAATCACTATATAACTCTACTTAATTACTTTTACACACACACAATCGGGTCTGAATTTTGTAAGGCAAATCTGATTTAAAAATATATTCACAATTTAAAAAGATAACCACAAGGGCTATTAATCAAAAGTAGAATCAACAGTTTGTATCCTGTAATACACATTAGTTGCTCACCCAGACTTGATTTCTCTTGTCTTCCTCCCTAACAGAGTCTGATTATGTTCAGGTCTCTGTTCCTCCTCTTAACACTCAGACACTCTAAGGGATGATGGTCCCTCCACATAATTAGTATGTGAGCTATTCCATTTTGCTTGCCAATGATTGGTTCAGAAATTCAGCCAGCGAGATGAAAAGTGCTCACTAGCAGCTTGTGGGAAAGTTCTTCACTATTTCCCAGAGCATCTAGTAAGGATTCTCTCTCTCTCTCCTCCTCTGGATTCTGTCACTCACAGATGCAACACTTGTTTATTCAGCTATCAATCTGAGGACAGAAGAGGGTAGAGCCAACAGGATCCAGGGGGAACAAAGCTGGACCAACTCAATGGTCAGCCTGAGGCTCCTCTACCTCTGAATTTTTAATTATGAGACGATTTCCTTACTCTTTTAAAAGTATGTTTGAGTCAGAGCTTTCTTTGTTTGCATCAAAAATCACTTAAGTAGCCCAAGTAATAATTTTCTTAATCCAAAAGAATAAACATCATTTAACTGGTGCTATTTAAAATCAGAATACTTGTGTTAAATAGCAAAAGAATGGTAATAGTGTACTATCATAGTTCAGTTTGATCAGTTTGTTTTATTAAGTCTTAAAGACTTCCTTTCTGGAAGAAGATAGCTCTTAAAATCACAAAATTACTAACACCAGGACTCAGTCCTTTTTAAAATATACAGCTGAATTTAAAATCAATTATAGTGTCTGATCTAGAAACTAGATTCTTCAAAACTAAAAAAAAAAATTAATTCAAGTATTTCTTGACCACGTTTATTAAAAGCTTTATAGGACAAGAAGTTGTTAGCAGTATTGCCAATGATGTTCTCTACCCTTCAAAAATATAGTTATATTAGAAGTAAAACTTGTAAAACTGCTGTCCTGATTACATGACAAATAGGAAAGATGTAAAAGAGTTTCCTGGGAAGATCCCCTGGAAGAGGAAATGGCAACCCACTCCAATATTCCTGCCTGGAAAATTCCATGGAGAGAGAGTTGCAAAGAGTCAGACATGACTGAGCATGCACACGCACTAAGAATTTCAAGGGAGTCCACGGAGGAGAGAAATCACTCCCATTTTGAGAAGTAGTAAGAACAGCAAGGAAGATTTCCCAGAGCAGGTGACATGTGAGCTAGGATAGAAAGAGTGTCCCTATAGGTAAAAAAAGAGAGAAAGGCATTCCAGCACAGGCAAAGGCAGAATGCGGACAAAGCGGTAAGGGAGCACGGGCTGGGTTTGGGGAAGGCTGAGCTGAATCACCTGGTTTTGCTGGAATAGATTGTGTGTTGAAAGCAAGAGTAGGAGATGTCCTGAAAAGCAAGACTAATGAATGTCAGATTATGAAGGACTCTGAATAATACGCTTGAGAGTATAAAATTCTTCAGGTATGAAATGAGATGGAAAGCCAAGGAAGGCTTCCATGGAGTCGATGGTATGACTAATATACACTATAGACATTTTGAGCTGGATGATTCTTTGTTTCAAGGGCTGTTCTATGCATTGTAGGATGGTTAGCAGCATCTCTGGCTTCTCCTCACTAGATTTCAGTAACATCTCTTGCTCCCAGCTGAGTTTTGACAACCAGAAATGTCTCGACACTGTTAAATGTCCTGGAGGGCAAAAATCATTCTATTCTGAGATAAAGGAGAGGTTTCTGTGGCAATATCACAGAAACCAAAGATTACATAGCAGGCACTGGCTAAGTTCAGCTGAAGTATAATGAATGAATGGAAATTGAGACAATTAGAGNGTTAGATAGAGCAAACCATAGAAAAGAAACAAAATCCCTAGAACATTAGTTCTGTTTTGTTTTAGTAAGGTGTCATTTACTGAAATCCTAATGGTAAAGCCAGGTCCTGGATTTACACTGCTGTGAAATGTTTACTTAATCTGTATGTTCTAGAAACCTTCATTGAAATTAGCTATTGTTTAGCTCCTTTAACTTTTGAAGCCCACCAAGCTGCGAACTGCCACAGATAGATAATTCAAAGGTCTGCTTTTCATTTGCTCTGTTGCTTGCAGCAAAGAGAAGTTGAACCTCACATGTAAACTGGCCAGTTTCTGTATTCAGTCAATTTAAATGGATAGCTGTCCCTTCTTTACTCTGCTGTGGAGATATTGTCAGAGGGAAATGCATTCAAAAGTCTTAATTTTGTGTGCTCTAAAATAAATGAGGTCTTATGATAAGAATACCAACTCTAGTTAGTCCTTTTTTTGGCTCTATGGAGAACTTGGTGATAATCAGGAAAAGACATTTCTTGTTTTTTGTGCCTCAGCTTCCTCTGCAAGAAAGTATAAGTAATAAAGCCTGCTCTTTAGGACTTTGTAAGGCCGTGTGGCAAAGTATTTTAAGCTCCTTGGAGAAAAAACCTACTCAGTGAAGTTGCTATTCCTTTTAACGTCAATTATGTTCTGAAACACGATTTCAGAATTTCAGGATCCCAGAACCACTCCAGTATTCTTGCCTGGAGAATCCCAGGGATGGGGGAGCCTGGTGGGCTGCCGTCTATGGGTCGCACAGAGTTGGACACGACTGAAGTGACTTAGCAGCAGCAGCAGCAGGACCTATGATTGAACTGGCAGCTGATCGATTAAGTGGAATTCAGTATTCTCTTTCTCGACACCACACCAAAATTTGCCTTGGCTAAAAGAGGTAAAACATACAATTATGGTTAGAAATATAATAATAAATCTTCTGTAACAACCTTCTTTCCACCACATATCTTTTCTGGTATTTATCTGAATATCCATGCTTATGAAAACTAGAAGAGCTTGTAATTTCAATAGTACCAGCAACTCTGTGAGTATACAAAGCCATTTAAATTATGATCTGCTTATATTTTTCCTAGGTGCATGTCTGAAAGATTTTCTTTTTTTTGGAAATTTTTAAAAAGGAGACAAACAGTTAAAAGTATGGAAGTGCCGCGCGTGCTGCTTTTTCTGCACCTTGAGGACTAGCAAAATCTTTAATATGAGACTTTATTTGTACAAAGCAAAACTTCAAAACCACTCAAAAGCTTTTCTTATTAACTGCTGTCAGTCCTGTGATTTACAGAGGCAATAAAGAACTAGAGGGGGCACATTTATCATGGAGTTCAGCACACCAGGAGCCATTTTCTCCAGCGGTAAAGGCTAGTGATAAAACAAATTCTTTTGTTCTATAACCAAGACACATTCTCTATTCCCTGCTCTCTAAACTTGGGCACGCCAGGCTTCTCTAGTGGCAACTTGGCACCACTTCATCCACACCTAATGATAAATTGTTAACATGAAAACATTGATGACACACCTGGAACACCTGGCCGTGAAAGGTGCTATGTGTTTACCTTCAACACACAATAGTTAGCTCTCAACATATTTATAGTATTAATTCCTAGCTTACCTTGAACAGTGCTTCGTGTGTGTATGTGTGCACACTTCCTTTGGTTTCAGAAGGGAGTAGATGGAAACATGAAATAATTTGGGTTTTATTTATTTGTTCAATAAAGAGCATATAAAATTTGAATTTGGGGAACTGTACATTTCTTGTTGGATTAGAGAATGCCTCATCTGAATTTTGATACTGAAAAGGAAAATCAGTTCCAGTACACATTTTTTTTCAATTTGCTTTGTATTTGATTTTGATTTTGTATTTTGTGTTCTAGGCAGGTAGGTGTGATACACTTTTTAAAAAGTTACTTATTTTTTAATTGAAGGATAATTGCTTACAGAATTGTGTTGGTTTCTGCCAAACATCAACATGAATCAGCCATAGGTTAAGTTGTCTCTGAACATTGATTGTAACATTTGGGGGTTTTTGAAATGACTATGTCATACTTTGAGCTAAGGTGGATATAAAGGCTACAACAGTTTTGCTTTTTGAGAGACTCACAAAATGGATCAAAATGGAGATTTTGAAATATTCTGTAATTGAGTACATCCATCATCCAATAGTATTTATTAAGCACTCACCTGTGCATGACAGTGTTCTGGGCACAAAGATTATTGGGAAAAAGGTCAATGACTTGGAACCAGAGACAGTGGTAGTGTTTATACCTTTGGGAAAATGAACACAAAAATTGTGAATGCTGTTCCTAATGGAGCAAGTTATGTAGTTAATTTAGTCTCAGAAAAAGACAAGAACACTCAAAATCTCTTGGCCTTTCCCAATTATATAATCATTAACTATGCTCTTATTGGTGTATTAATGAAAAGTAGTGTGTTTGAAAGACAGTAGTAAGGTAGAAGATGTGAAAAATTGAGGAAAAAAAATTCGGGCCAGGTGCTTTTGTGACTCATTGGCCACTCTTAAAAACTTTTAGCTGGGAAGGAATTTGGAATAGAATTATGTGGGAGTTTCGTTTATCCATCTGTTCTTTGCAGTGTATAATTTAGTGGTTAAAGTTGTTCTCTTGCTTCTGTCACTACCAGTTTCTTTTCAGAGGAAGGGGAAATAGGTCCTTTTGTCAGTAATTTGGCAGAAGTGCTGAAAAGCCCATTATCCCTGTTGGAGAGAAAGCAAACCACCCCTGATATGTGAGGGCCTGGCAGGCTTCATAGAGAGAGATGAGCCCAGCGAGAAGGTTCTAGTAAGAGGGTTTTTTTTTTTTTTTTTTTTTTCTGGGAGATACTGATTGTTAGACATTCTTTTTGAAACCGTCTAACATTTTCTCGAAGCAAAGTTATCTGCCCCTTACCACCCCTAAAACAAATTCATTGGTATTAGAAGATATGGGAGAGAGAGGGAAAAAAAACACAGTTATTTGAATAAAGAAGTCATATCTTTTATGTACTTTATGCTGTATTCTGTGTACTTGGGAAAGGGCTGCATCTGTCCAGAGAATGGTGGAAAATTAAATACTATGCTTCATAGTGTGCTTCTTGTAGTATTTCCTTAACCAAAAAGGAGCAGCTGTTGGGTAGCACAGAAAGCACTGTTACCAGCCTGAGCATATGGAAGTTTGAAGCTTTGGCTGATATGGATGTCTGGGCAACGGTTGCAGAAAGACTGTCATAATTGTTTGCTGTGATTTTAGGTCCACACTTCAATGTTGGAAGGGAAAACTTTTTACAGAGGCTTACTTTTTTTTTTATATGGCTTTGAAGGGAATTGTATTTTACTTCTGACACTTACTATATTGTAAAATCTCTAGTCTCTGATATTTAAAGGTGGAAACTTTTAACTTTCTTAAAAATCCAACTCTAGGGACTTTTTAGTACTATAGCCTCTCAAATAATCTTAAAGCTTTGAAAAATGAAATACTTTATTTTATGAAGCAGTTTAGGGGTCAGTTTTTTTTTCCCTAAAATGTATGCTTTTATGTTGGGTAGTTTAAAGACCAGCTGTTAACTGAAACCAACCGTCAACGACGTTACATAAAGTTGTGTTTCCTATTAGTCTTGTATCTTTCCTATTAGTCATTTGTGAAAGGATATAGGAACATCTAAGAGAACTCTAAACAAAAATTGAAAAAAAACGGATGTCGAAACCATACTGACTTGATAGTTTGCTTTTTTTTTTTAATGAAAAGCAGTTTAGTAATTATTAGTGGATTATGAAATAAGGCTCGTGTTGCTAATTTATCAGAGAATTATTTGTAGTAGTTTGCAGTTGAAAATTGGTGTTTATCTAGAATTTCAGAGAATCCAAAAAATCAATTGAAGGCTATGCCTGGGAGGACCATGAAGGAGGTACTTTGACACTTTCAGTAGTTGGACATGCATGGGCCTCTAAAGGTGTGTTTATTATGTTGTCATGGTGAGGAGTGAATTAAAAAGATAACAAGACTGCTCCTTGGGTAGTTGTGACTTATTGGTAGTTATCTTTACAAGAGTTCCATGCTGACTTAAGTAAAGATCTTTGGGAAAAAAAAAAAAAAATCCACAGCAAACTTTATTTTTCAAATAAATTCAGCTAAGAGCCCACAGGCTTCCATGACACTGCACTGAATTATTATTAATGTGCTCTGCTGTGAAAATAATGCTTGCTGCTGTTTAACAATAACCCCGTCCTCTGGAATTTTAGGCAAGTGGTAGGAAAATGAGAGGCAGGTTTAAGTGCTGCTGCTGAATTAAACGTGCTGGTTGATGGGCACAACATTTTTATAGTTACTTGTGCAAAGGAGTGTAGAAAGAGATCTTTATTTGGGGTCAGGTCACATGTGGGGCCAGTTGTTTGAGAGGCAATTTTGGCAAGCACGGGCATCGCTCCTGTTCAGGAAAAGATCTGTTCAGCCTATTGCCTTGGATGTCCCAGTACAGCCTTCTCTTAGGGTTATGTGTGGTGTTTCTTGAAGGCAGGGACATGATCTTTTAAGGATCTCCCTTATTGATTTTAGGAGTCTGTTGTTAAAATCAAATATTGGATACATCATTTCTTATTAGTACTTTTTAACTTGAATGTTTAATAGACTTGATTTGAAGTTGATTATTATGATTACAGATACCTTATCTATTTGGAGTTATCTTTGGTGCTTCTCTGGTAGCTCAGATGGTAAAGCGTCTGCCTACAATGCGGGAGACCGGGGTTTGATCCCTGGGTCAGGAAGATCCCATGGAGAAGGAAACGGCAACCCACTCCAGTACTCTTGCCTGGAAAATTCCATGGACCAAGGAGCCTGGTAGGCTACAGTCAATGGGGTCACAAAGATCTGGACATGACTGAGCAACTTCACTTCACTTCAAGTCAAGGGCATACATTTTCAAACATATATTCCATTATTCTGATAGTTAGTCTTCCTTCTCCCTGCACTCTCATGTTCTAGCCATGCCAGACTATCTGCTGTTCTCCACATATGCCTTCTCATATGTTGCCTCTCCAGCACCTAATATCTGTGTGCCTTTTCCCATGCTGTGCAGACAGAATACTTAACCACCAACTCCTGTGCATTGTATAAGGTCCAGGTCATAGTATATTACTGCTGAGAGTGCTTTCCAAAGCTATGCATATACTTAACGAGGAGTAGACTTCTCTCCATCCTCCTTCCCTACAGCACTCATTTGTTACAGTGTTAGTGTGTTCCCTCTTCTGTGGGTGGTGGGCCCTGGAAGTTAGGAGCAGTGTGACTCTTTGTGTCCTACATGTGGTCATGTACAGCACCTCATGTGGTTCTACAGGGTAGGTAGTCGATAAACCTTTAGCAATTGGAATCCAGACATGGATGATCACAGATCCCTTATAAGATGATCTAATCAAGGAGTTCTGCAAACTATTAATTGGTCATGTAAGTGTAATTCTAGTGGATGGGATTTAATTTTATTTTATTAAGGAAGCCTCATGGCCATGAGGGTGACATGTCACTAAGGGTGGGGTTGCATACTCCAACTCAGTGTGACTTCCTGTTTGGCTGGAGAAGCCTCAACAATGTGGTATTTTGGAGGACATTTAAAATACTTATCTAAGGTGCTTTTGGTACATTTTCAATTAATCCTTAGTTTTCCACAGATACATGGGAATCTTAGAGATTGCCTAAAGTCACCACCTTCCCTAGGCAGAAATCTCTTCCTAGACCTTCCTCATTGTGTCTACTTCAAGACATCAGTGTGGTGGAGATTGCCACTCTGACCATTAAAAGAAAGCTGGGGAGAGGGTAGAAAGTTTCTTCCTGTGATGGCTTGTTCATAGTTTAAGTCACTTTTTTCTCTTAAGTTTTCTCTTTTCTAGGCTATTTCTAATTCCCCCACCATGTGAGTCCATCTTGCCATCCAGCACAGCTGACTGAGATGGACAACTTGTCAAAGTCACCTGTTCCACTGGCTGATCAGTGACCAATCCAGTTTTCTGTCTCTGGAATCTGACTAGGAGAGAGTAACTGTAGTTCACTGTAGGCAGCTGAGCTAGAGGGACATGTTGGGGAGGAGGCCTGAGTCAACACATGGCAAACCAATGTCAGATGAACTAAAGTTATGGTACAGCCATAACCACAGGTCAGAGAGAACTGAGTGTCGAGAGGATGGAGCAGAGCCACACAGACAGAATTAGAGACAAGGCTCATGCAATTCCATAGAGAGTTGGAGAGAGAGCCTGTGTCTGTCCCCAAAGGTGGGCCCTCATGGCAACTGGAACTGGGAGGCCTTCTTCCAGTGGCATCTGCCATACTGATGTGTGGCACAGGAGAGGGAATGTCAGCAGTTACTCAGGAGGCAGTTTAGTGCTCATCTCTTGAGGCAACAGTGGTTTAGATCATAGATGCTGGTATGAGACTGCCAGGGTTTGGGTCCTATCTCTGCTACTTACTACTGTGTGACTTTGGGCTAGTTACTTTGTCTTGGGGCCTTAGTTTCCTTATATGCAGGGTGGACACAGTGCTAAGACCTACATCATAGCATTGTTGAGGAATCGGACAAATTAATATGTGTAAAGCATTTTTCTTGAAAGAGTACCTGGCCTCCAAAATGTTAGCCATTACTATCATTAAAAATAATAATAGTTGTGGTTGTTTTATTAGTGTCTGAAAAATTGTTCAGACCTTATTTTTGGAAATAAAATATAGTGGTTAAGATGGTGACTCTAGAGTCTGACTGCATGCCTGGTTTAAAATAAAACCATTTCCAGCTTCTTCAAGTTTTATAAGCTTCTTCTGCCTTGGTTTCCTTATTTATCTAATAGTGCTAATACAGAGTTCATGTGAGTGAAAGTGAAAGTCACTCAGTCGTCCATGGACTATATAGTCCATGGAATTCTCCAGGCCAGAATACTGGACTGGGTAGCCTTTCCCTTCTCCAGGGGATCTGCCCAACCCAGGGATAGAACCCAGGTTTCCCACACTGCAGGCAGATTCTTTACCAGCTGAGCCACAAGGGAAGCCCAAGAATACTGGAGTGGGTGGCCTATACTTTCTCTAGTGGATCTTCCTGATTCAGGACTCGAACCGGGGTCTCCTGCATTGCAGGTGAATTCTTTACCAACTGAGCTATCAGGGAAGTTCATGTGAAGAATAGTGCTAATACTCACAGAGTTCATATGAAGGTTAAATGAATTAATATGTGCAACATATTTGGAAAAGAATGTGTATAGAAAGGATCTCAATAAATATTATTACTACCTCTTGTGACTTCAGCATGTCGTTGGGTCTTCACTAACACATTATTTTAATGAAGCTATAGGAGACCTAAGTATATTTACTTGTATGCCATTCTTTTTCAGATTCATTTTCCTCTAGGAGTCATAGTCTCTCTGATGGTCATATCCAACTAATGTAGGATTTCACCAGCAGTCTATGAGGTAGAGCCTGAAGATGTCTTTCGGGCTGTAGAAAGTGTGCATTTGGAGTTCAGAAGGAGGTCTAGGGTAAAATCGATTTGAATAGGTATAGCAAAGGTGATCGGAGAAGGCAATGGCACCCCACTCCAGTACTCTTACCTGGAAAATCCCATGGACGGAGGAGCCTGGTAGGCTGCAGTCCATGGGGTTGCTGAGGGTCGGACACGACTGATTTCACTTTCACTTTTCACTTTGATGCATTGGAGAAGGAAATGGCATCCTACTCAAACCTTCTTGCCTGGAGAATCCCAGGGATGGGGGAGCCTGGTGGGCAGCCGGCTATGGGGTTGCACAGAGTTGGACACGACTGAAGTGACTTAGCAGCAGCAGCAGCAGCAGCAAAGGTGAGGGAGAAGGCGATGGCACCCCACTCTATTACTCTTGCCTGGAAAATCCCACGGATGGAGGAGCCTGGTAGGCTGCAGTCCATGGGGTCGCGAAGAGTCGGACACGACTGAGTGACTTCCCTCTCACTTTTCACTTTCATGCATTGGAAAAGGAAATGGCAACCCACTCCAGTGTTCTTGCCTGGAGCATCCCAGGGACGCAGGAGCCTGGTGGGCTGCCGTCTGTGGGGTCACACAGAGTCGGACATGATTGAAGTGACTTAGCAGCAGCAGCAGCAAAGGTGATGGGCTTCCCTGGTGGCTCAGATGGTAAAGAATCTGCCTGTAATGTGGGAGACCTGGGTTCAATCCCTGGGTTGGGAAGGTCCCCTGGGGAAGGGAACTCCAGTGTTCTTGCCTGGAGAATTCCATGGACAGAGAGCCTGGTGGGCTACAGTCCATGGGTTTGCAGAGTCAGACACCGCTGGGTGACTTTCACTTCACTTTAGTGAAGGTGATGGGAATGGACAAGATCATCTTGGGAGAATGCTCAGAATGAAATGGGAAAAGGCTTGAGACAGATCCCTGAGGTTTTGGGGGTAGTAGAGATTTTGGAGTGGGGCAGAAGGTGACAGAGGAACATGAGCCAGCAAATAATACTCAGTGTAGTCAAACAACTGGTACTAATAATGAACATGGTTGAAAACATACTGTGTGTCAAACATGGGTCCAGATTCTTTTATTCATTTATTTAATCTTCTCAACAACTCTTAGGTAGATATTATTATATTCTCCCTTTACAGAGATACAGAGAAATTAATTTGCCCAAGGCTGCAAAGCTAGTAGTTGATAAAGCCAGAGGAATTTGGACCTGCGATCTGATTCTAAATCTTATAATCTTTTTTTTCCTTTTAATATTTTCCCCTTTTGTTTGGACTTTTAAAAGTGAAGTATAGTTGATTTATAATGTTTTGTTAGTTTCTCCTCTGTAGCAAAGTGATTCAGTTGTGATTCAGTTATATATTCTTTTTCAGATTCTTTTTCATTATAGTTTATTATAAAATATTGAATATAGTTCCCTGTGCTATACAGTAGGACTTTGTTGTTAATTTTATATATAGTAGTTGGTATCTGCTAATCTCAAACTCCTAATTTATCCCTCCTCACTCATTTCCCCTTTGATAACAATAAATTTGTTTTCTGTGTCTGAGTCTGTTTTTGTTTGTAAATAAGTTCATTTGTATCACTTTTTATATTCCACATATAAGTGATTAGATCTTAGAGTCTCAATGACTGTACCAGATGGCCTCCAAAGGCAAGTAAAAAAAAATAGAGACTAAAAGTTGTTTCTATTGGNTGTTTTCTGTGTCTGAGTCTGTTTTTGTTTGTAAATAAGTTCATTTGTATCACTTTTTATATTCCACATATAAGTGATTAGATCTTAGAGTCTCAATGACTGTACCAGATGGCCTCCAAAGGCAAGTAAAAAAAAATAGAGACTAAAAGTTGTTTCTATTGGCATTTAGATTGTTGATGCTTTCTATTTTGGTTTATTTCTTTTATTATTGTTTCAAACCAACAACACGTGATGTTGTCTAGTAATAGCAACTTCATGGTATATTTAGAAGGTAAACAGTTGTGAATTGAGAAATGGAAAGTGTTGGTCAGTTTTTGCTGCAGTGAAAGTGAAAGTGAAGTTGCTCAGCCATGTCCGACTCTTTGCGACCCCATGGACTGTAGCCTATCAGGCTCATCTGTCCATGGGATTTTCCAGGCAAGAGTGCTGGAGTGGATTGCCATTTCCTTCTCCAGGGAATCTTCCCAACCCAGGAATCGAACCTGAGTCTCCCACATTGCAGGCAGATGCTTTACCATCTGAGCCACCAGGGAAGNAGATGTGTATAAGAGACAGGAGAAGGAAATGGCAACACACTCCAGTATTCTTGCCTGCAGAATTCCATGAACAGAGGAGCCTGGTGGGCTGTGGTCCATGGGGTCGAAAAGAGTCGGACAAGACTGAACGACTAACGCACATTTTGAAGGTTGTAAGTGGAGTAAAGGGACCATGGTTTCTCTTTGCAGTGGGCCCCACATGTCACAGAGCCAGTTCTGCTTCATTGGCTCTTCTGCTGGTTGTGAGCAGATAATTATAACACATGAATTACCTTCTTCAACACCAGAATCTTTCAGCCTACTATGTTATGCCCTCCTTTGAAGGTGTCCCAGTAAACTGTCAATTTACCTACAAAATGTTACTGTGGAGCAAGGGATATTTTACTAATCTGTGGGGAAACAAGCAAGCATGTTTCTTAGCAGATAAAGAATTCACCTTATACCGAGAATGATTATAAAACTACTTTGGGGATCATTCTTGAGAGGAAAAAAAGTTGAAAATCATTATACCTATGGAAACAGTGTCAGACTTTATTTTGGGGGGCTCCAAAATCACTGCAGATGGTGACTGCAGCCATGAAATTAAAAGATGCTTACTTCTTGGAAGAAAAGTTATGACCAACCTAGATAACATATTGAAAAGCAGAGATATTACTTTGCCAACAAAGGTCCGTCTAGTCAAGGCTATGGTTTTCCCAGTGGCCATGTATGGATGTGAGAATTGGTCTGTGAAGAAAGCTGAGCACCGAAGAATTGATGCTTTTGAACCATGGTGTTAGAAAAGACTCTTGAGAGTCCCTTGGACTGCAAGGAGATCTAACCCATCCATTCTGAGGGAGATCAGCCGTGGGATTTCTTTGGAGGGAATGATGCTGAAGCTGAAACTCCAGTACTTTGTCCACCTCATGCGAAGAGTTGACTCATTGGAAAAGACTCTGATGCTGGGAGGATTGGGGGCAGGAGGAGAAGAGGACAACAGAGGATGAGATGGCTGGATGGCATCACTGACTCGATGGACGTGAGTCTGAGTGAATTCCGGGAGTTGGTGATGGACAGGGAGGCCTGGCATGCTGCGATTCATAGGGTCGCAGAGAATTGGACACGACTGAGCAACTGAACTGCACTGAACTGAATTTAAATAAGGTTAATTGTAAAAGAAGGCATTTAAAGGGCTTAATATATTAACAATAAATGTACTATCTAGTGATTATTTCTGCTCTTTGAAATAGGAATGACTCATCACAGATATCTTTTCCTCTACAAACAATGAAAGTGAATTACTGGTTTGCAAAAGGAAAGAAGCAGCTTCCATTTTCTATGCCTGATGTCTCTGAAATTTAAAATCTGTTCTGGCCCAAAACGACAAAAATTTAGGGAGCTGGTAATTATCATCAGTTGATACATTGATGAATTAGGCCTTCTATGCTATAGGCATTTTTGCTGGTGGATATAATTTAATGCAAATATAATAAGAAAAAATGTCTCCTAGAATATCACTTTCTGCGTGTTAACATTGTTAATGCCTAGAAATGCTCTACTTTTTTTTCCCTTTGTTCAACAACTTTTATTTATTTATTTCGAGGAGGGTAGGGCCTAGAAATCAAAGTGACACACTTTTGTATAATTGAATAGTAAATGTCACTGAAACATACGCTTACTGATAAAGCAGAGGCCACTTGGAAGTTCAAGGAAAATACTCAAGAAAAAGCATTTATGGAGCAAATTGACATTTTCAGC
Organism: Raphicerus campestris; assembly: GCA_006410735.1. Taxonomy (NCBI): domain Eukaryota; kingdom Metazoa; phylum Chordata; class Mammalia; order Artiodactyla; family Bovidae; genus Raphicerus; species Raphicerus campestris. The sequence continues at coordinate 14,908 of SJYW01020735.1, read as the reverse complement.
CACATAAGTGCAGCAGGAAAAGGTTGTTATTGGGGGAAAAAAAAACCTAGTACCACCTGCTTCTTTTTATTCACAGAGAAGCTGTGAAGATAAACGAGTACTCAGTTTCATGAAAAAATGGGAAAATAAAAATTAATATAGTATTGCTGCTGTTTCTGTTTTAGTTGCTAAGTCATGTCCTATTCTTTTGTGACCCCATGGACTATAGCCCACCAGGCTCCTCTGTCCATGGGGCTTTCCTGGTAAGAATACTGGAGTGGGTTACCAACCTTCTCCAGAGGATTTTTCCAACCCAGGGATCGAACCCATGTCTCCTACATTGCAGGTAGATTCTTTATCACTGAGTCATTATATAATCTCAATTTAGTATTATCATTGTAGTAAGTGAAGGACATACTCATTACATAAATTCTTAGTATTTGATTATGATTTCAACCAGTCCAGACAGTATAGAATGCTGCCTGATCCAGCATCATAGCTTAAATTTAGAGTTAGCAGTCTGTTGAAAATAATTCTATTTAATTAAAAATTTATAATTTTCTTTGAATTCTACTTAGGCAGGGGTTAGAGATGAAGATATGCACATTTCATTTCATTGCCAAGGCTGAAAAACTTTGAGTGCTGATTTATGTATGACTCATCTTGTATCCCCCATAGTTCTTAGAATTGGGCCTTGTTCAGATGAGGCACTCAATAAATATTTATTGAATAATAAATGATAAACATAAGTGAGAGATTATATAGTTTTAAAATGATCTTGGTACATTTAAAAACACTGCATATAAATATGTAACCAGAAAATGTGATTTCCTAAAAGATAACCTAAAAGGAAAATGATTTGTATTACTGAAAAGGATAATTTCATAACAAAGTGACATGTGGTTGAGAATAAAACATGGACTTTCAAATCTGGAATACATATATCACATGAAAATATACCAAGTAATTATATATGACTAAATCAATCAGGTAAACACTAGGGTGGTTTCATGTAATGGTCCAAAATATTATGCAATTAAATATGTGGCATGGGGCTAAGTTAAATACACCTTTTTAAATGGATTGATTTTTTTCATTTCAATAGAT
>SJYW01020735.1:2785-13067 GCA_006410735.1 Raphicerus campestris | reverse complement strand
TGTTAACATTGTTAATGCCTAGAAATGCTCTACTTTTTTTTCCCTTTGTTCAACAACTTTTATTTATTTATTTCGAGGAGGGTAGGGCCTAGAAATCAAAGTGACACACTTTTGTATAATTGAATAGTAAATGTCACTGAAACATACGCTTACTGATAAAGCAGAGGCCACTTGGAAGTTCAAGGAAAATACTCAAGAAAAAGCATTTATGGAGCAAATTGACATTTTCAGCCACATAAGTGCAGCAGGAAAAGGTTGTTATTGGGGAAAAAAAAAACCTAGTACCACCTGCTTCTTTTTATTCACAGAGAAGCTGTGAAGATAAACGAGTACTCAGTTTCATGAAAAAATGGGAAAATAAAAATTAATATAGTATTGCTGCTGTTTCTGTTTTAGTTGCTAAGTCATGTCCTATTTTTTTGTGACCCCATGGACTATAGCCCACCAGGCTCCTCTGTCCATGGGGCTTTCCTGGTAAGAATACTGGAGTGGGTTACCAACCTTCTCCAGAGGATTTTCCCAACCCAGGGATTGAATCCATGTCTCCTACATTGCAGGTAGATTCTTTATCACTGAGTCATTATATAATCTCAACTTAGTATTATCATTGTAGTAAGTGAAGGACATACTCATTACATAAATTCTTAGTATTTGATTATGATTTTCAACCAGTCCAGACAGTATAGAATGCTGCCTGATCCAGCACCATAGCTTAAATTTAGAGTTAGCAGTCTGTTGAAAATAATTCTATTTAATTAAAAATTTATAATTTTCTTTGAATTCTACTTAGGCAGGGGTTAGAGATGAAGATATGCACATTTCATTTCATTGCCAAGGCTGAAAAACTTTGAGTGCTGATTTATGTATGACTCATNTTAGCAGTCTGTTGAAAATAATTCTATTTAATTAAAAATTTATAATTTTCTTTGAATTCTACTTAGGCAGGGGTTAGAGATGAAGATATGCACATTTCATTTCATTGCCAAGGCTGAAAAACTTTCTGAGTGCTGATTTATGTATGACTCATCTTGTATCCCCCATAGTTCTTAGAATTGGGCCTTATTCAGATGAGGCACTCAATAAATATTTATTGAATAATAAATGATAAACATAAGTGAGAGATTATATAGTTTTAAAATGATCTTGGTACATTTAAAAACACTGCATATAAATATGTAACCAGAAAATGTGATTTCCTAAAAGATAGCCTAAAAGGAAAATGATTTGTATTACTGAAAAGGATAATTTCATAACAAAGTGACATGTGGTTGAGAATAAAACATGGACTTTCAAATCTGGAATACATATATCACATGAAAATATACCAAGTAATTATATATGACTAAATCAATCAGGTAAACACTAGGGTGGTTTCATGTAATGGTCCAAAATATTATGCAATTAAATATGTGGCATGGGGCTAAGTTAAATACACCTTTTTAAATGGATTGATTTTTTTCATTTCAATAGATGCAGAAAAAGCTTTTAACAAAATTCAGCACTCATTTATACTAAAAAAAAAAAAAACCTCTCCAAAAAGTAAACATAGTGGGAACATACCTCAACAAGCCTGGTAAGTTACTTCAGTCATGTCCAACTCTTTGTGACCCTATGGACTGTAGCCAGCCAGGCTTTTCTGTGTCCATGGGATTCTCCAGGCAAGAATACTGGAGTGGGTTGCCATGCCCTCCTCCAGAGGATCCTCCCAACTCAAGGATCAAACAAACCCATGTCTCCTGCACTGGCAGGAGGGTTCCTTACCACTAACACCACCCAGGAAACCCATACCTGAGCATAATAAAAACTATATATGACAACTCTATGGCTAATATAATGGTGAAAAAGTGAAAACATTTCCTTTAAGATCAGGAATGAGACAAAGATGTTCACTCTTGCCATTTTTATTCAACGTAATTTTCCAAGTCCTAGCTATAGCAACCAGAGAAGAAAAAGAAGAAAGGAATCAAAATTGGAAAAGAAGTTAAACTGTCAGTATTTGCAGATGACATACTATACATACAAGATTCTAAAGACACTGCCAGCAAACTACTAGAGTTCATTAGTGGATCTGGTCAAGTTGCAGGTAACAAAATTAGTACACAGAAATCTGTTGCTTTTCTATATACTAACAATGAAAACTCAGAAAGAGAAATTCAAGAAATGGCTCCATTTATCATCACATCAAAAAGAATAAAATACCCAGGAATAAACCTACCTAAGGAGACAAAAGACCTGTACTCTGAAAACTCAAAGATGCCACTGAAAGAAATCAAAGAAGATAAAAATGGATTTTTTAAAATTATCAAGAGTCCTTCCTTTATGAAGACCAAATAAGTTAAAAATAAATGATAAGAAATGCTATGATTATAGTGAACTCCTCTTGAAGTTGGCAATATTTTCAGATTACATTAGCATACAACATTATCAAATAATTTGCTAGTCACTGAAATACTGATTTGGAGAAAAATCAATAGTCACTAGTAGCCTCACTCTCTTTTTCACATGATTGGAGACATAGAAATGGCAAGTTGCCAAGTTCACTTAGCTCTTCACTGACTAAGCAGGAATAGCCTTGCTCTCCTCCTATATCCTAAACACTCATCTCTTGCCCCCTTCTTTTTTCTTTTTTTAATGAAGGATAACTGCTTTACAGAATTTTGTTGTTTTCTGCCAAACCTCAACAAGAATTAGCCATAGGTATATACATTTATCACTTCCCTTTTGAAACTCCCTCCCATCTGTAGGGGTAGCTCTGATTCTAATCTGGTCCTACTCATGTGTATTCTCGCCTCCAAAGTCCACAGCTATCAAAACTAGTGCATTTTCTTTTATTGGAGCTCTCAATGACCTTTCATATATTCCATAGACACAGAGTCTGCCTAGTTGACTGTGTGGATTTAATCTGCAGCTTGTACAGCTGGTGGGAAGGTTATAGGTCTTCTTCCTTAGCCACATTGCCCCTGGGTTCCAATTGTGGTTTTATTCCCACCTTTGCATGTGGGTCGTCTACTGGGGTTTGCTCCTGAGGCTGCCCTGCCTGGAGGACTTGGGTTTGCTCCTGTGAGGGCCAGGTGTAGAGGTGGTGCAGCTGCTTGGGTCACAGAGGTGGGGGAGTTGGCAGCCAGGGCAGCAGGAAATATAGTGCTCTAGAAGGGTATGGCAACCAGTGTTGGCCACTACACTCCAGTGTTCTTGCCTGGAGAAGCCCCTCCCTGGCAGAGAAGCCTGGCAGGCCACAGTCTACAGGGTCGCAAAGAGTCAGACACTACGCAAGTGACCTTGTGTGCATAGACGCAAGACTTTTTTTGCCTGTGGCAGCTCTGCCACGGTGAGAGTTGAGTATAAAAGTGGCACAGCTGCTTGTGGGGACCCTGGTGGTGCCAAGTGTGCAGGGACATGGACGGCCTCTGCTGCAGGAGCTAAGGCCCTAACAGAGGCTTTTTTTGAGCCTCTTGTAGCTGGCAATCAGAAGGCCTCTTTGGCCAATCTTTCTCTGCAGCTCCACCCCTTCAGGCACTTAGAGGGCTTCCTTGCCTGGGGGTCCTCTATTGTTCAGCACATCAGGCAAATAGAGGCCCCCTCCCCGGCTGGGGTCCTACTCTGTAGATAGGTGTGTCAGGCACTTAAAGGGGCACCCTGGGCAGGGTCCTACTCTGTAGTTCAGTGTGTCTCAAGTTTCATGGGCGAGCCTCTCTACTGTTCAGCTGCCAATGCTGGTGTGTGGGGAGAGAGAGGCTAGGTGATGGCTCCATCCCCTATGTGTGACTCAGCAGTATTGCCTTGCTTCCATGATGCCAGGCTTTCCTCCACAGGTATTTCCCAACCACAGTCTCCTCTCTCACATCCCCTCAATCTGTCTCTCGGCAGTCAACAAGAACCCTCGCCCTGGGATTGTTCCACAATCCCTAAACTCCAGTTCCCGATGCTATGCCTTTCAAGGTACCTGTGTCCCTGTCCGGGGTATGTATGGCTGCAGCAAGGACGGTCTGATTCTCATTCCAAGCAGGCTGTCACAGGTCAACTGTCTCACCCTCAGCCTTAAATGTTTCTCCTCGGACTTAGACAATTGCCCTGATGTGGGGATCGGACCCCTGCTTCAGTTTCCCCACCTGCCGAGGGCAGGTCCAATCCCACTAACACTCCAGTTGTTCCCCCTAGTTACTTCACCCTGCTAAGCTTTGAGTTGTTCTATATATTTTCTGCTGGTCAGGAAATCCTTTCCACTCCCAGATGGTGTTCTGCATGCACTTCTGTGTCTGAAGGTGTATTCCTGATGTATCTGTGGAGAGAGATGTATTCCATGCCCACCTACTTCTCCACCATCGTGTGTTCTCCCCCTACCTCTTGCCTTTTCTTCCTGGAATTACATCCTCTGTCTCCTCTGTCTTCAATGACCGCTTTTCTGTTGAATCATCCCCATTAGAACACAAACGCATTCCAGCTTCTCGTTTTGTAAATAACTCTCCCTTGACCCTACATTCCATTTTCATCATGACTCTATTTTTATATTCTACTTTACAGTGAAACTTAAGAGTTTTCTGTTTATGTACTGTCTGCATTTTCTACATCCTTCCCTCTATGCTTCAATTTCCTCATCTGTAAAAATGAGTATATTCGTTCTTACAATATGGGTTATCAAGATTGTGCTGCCATGCTTAGTTGCTCAGCCATGTCTGATTCTTTGAGACACCATGGACTGTATCCCGCCAGGCTCCTCTGCCATAGGGATTCTCCAGGTAAGAATACTGGAGTGGGGTGCCATGCCCTCCTTCAGGGGATCTTCCTGACGCAGAAGTTCAACTCAGGTCTTCCACATTGCAGGTGCATTCTGACCCACCAGGGAAGCCCATCTTAAAGATTTTGATTACTTCATTTGTTTTGATTATTATTATCCTGCTATAATGTTTATTGTATGCTAGAGGTTCTGTTAGCAAATAAACTTAATTTAGCAAGGCTCTTAGAATAGGAATACAAAGATGATGATGTTGGTAACAGTGATAATACTAGCTAATATTTAGTGAGCCCCTGTATTTTAGGCACTTTTAAATGCCCTTTGTGTATAAATATAAGGGCTCACTAAATATTAGCTAGTATTATCACTATTATCTTTGTATTCCTATTCTAAGGACCTTGCTAAATTAAGTATATTTACTAACAGAATAATAATCAAAACAAAAGGAATAATCAAAATAATTATTGAGCACTCTGTATTGGTAGACCTCTGTGCAAAGAGAAAATGTTTTGCTAACTTTTTCTTCTCAGTTGGCTACCCATGGGTATTGCTAACTTCATTTTATAGATGAGGAAACAGAGACTAGTACTGGATATTGTGTGTGCATGGTAAGTCACTTCAGTCATGTCTACTCTTTGCAGCCCTATCAGCTGTAGCCCCCACCAGGCTCCTCTGACCACTGGATTCTCCAGGCAAGAATACTGGAGAGGGTGCCATGCCCTCCTTCAGGGGATCTTCCCAACTCAGGCATCAAACCCACGTCTCCTGAAGCTCCTGCACTGTAGGTAGATTCTTTACCACTGAGCCACCAGGGAAATCTCATAGTGGATATAGCCCTTACCTTTTGAGGAAGGGTAATTTCATAGGCAGGGAAATGATTTCTTAGCACACAAAGACTTGAAAGCAGGATGTGAGTATTTCTGTGACTTAGGTGAAATGTGTCTTCCATCCAGATATCACATCATTTTATGAAGTCATCTGACAATCCAGAATTCTCCCAATTCATTTATCACTTTAGAATTGATACAGAAAATTCAAAAATGAATATATAGGAGGCTCAGGAGTATCTAGAAAGCTTGAGAACTGGTCTTTATAGATTTTCACAAATTTAAATAGAACTGATACAATGTCAGATCTCTTTAATCAAAATTGGGATGAGGGGTAGGGAAGACCTGAGTGCCCACATCCAACAAGTTGCTACTGGACACTACAGTTAAAAGGAAGTTTAGAGGTCACCCTTTCTAAAATGCACTTTGCAGATACTGAAATAAAACAAAATCAAAAACAGAAAGTTCCTTTCCTAAGCCACAGGGGTCCCTAACCTCCAGGATCTAATGTCTGATGACTTGAGGTAGCGCTGATGTAATAATAATAGAAAAGTGTACAATAAATGTAATGCCTTGGAATCATCCCCAAACCATCCCCACCCCCAACCCTCAGTCTGTGAAAAATCTGTCTCCCAGGAAATTGGTCCTTCATGCCAAAAAGGTTGGGGATTGCTGCTCTAAGGTCACAGAGCTGATTGTCAGTATATGCAGAAACAGATTCAGCCTCCTTATTCTACCCAAAGACAGAAAGGGAAAATATGGGCTAANAGGAAATTGGTCCTTCATGCCAAAAAGGTTGGGGATTGCTGCTCTAAGGTCACAGAGCTGATTGTCAGTATATGCAGAAACAGATTCAGCCTCCTTATTCTACCTAAAGACAGAAAGGGAAAATATGGGCTAAAATAGCAATGGATACTCCACTGGAGGCTAATGGAGGTGAGTTCAAGGGCCATGTTTGATTCTTACAAACCCCCCAGGGATATGGTTATTTTTGTCTCCATTTTACTGATGCAGGAAACAGAGTTATATGTCTGTAACTTATACAGAGTAATACATTATGCCATTATGCCATTTGGCAGAGCTGAGATTTTTGTTTACAGGTCTTGGACCTGAAAGCCTTCTTTCTGTAAACACCATTCAATCCCATTTCACCANTTTAAGGGCCATGTTTGATTCTTACAAACCCCCCAGGGATATGGTTATTTTTGTCTCCATTTTACTGATGCAGAAAACAGAGTTATATGTCTGTAACTTATACAGAGTAATACATTATGGCATTATGCCATTTGGCAGACCTGAGATTTTTGTTTACAGGTCTTGGACCTGAAAGCCTTCTTTCTGTAAACACCATTCAATCCCATTTCACCATGCTTTTCCTTCATTTTTCTTAGTCTGATCTCACAAGACCTCACTAGCTTGCCACCTTGCTGGATATCCATTTTATCAGTGTTCAGGCAACAGATGGATACTGTGGGCTGCAAAAACCACCTAGAAACAGAATCTACAAAATGCTAATAACTAAAGATTTTCTTAAATTTACCTTTCCAAAAGTTCTTTGCTTTAAAGAGGAGCACTTGTTAACAGCAAAAAAAAAAAAAAGTCTCTCATGGTAGAATTTCCTTATATCACGTGGGCTGGTAGAAAAGATAATTTAGGGAAGTGAACACAAAAACACACTTAGAAAAATATCACACAGGTATCTATTTTGTCCATCTCTTCTTAGGCTGCTCTTGCAGTCATGACCAACCTATACTTTCTTGGAAACTTATCAAATTATATATTTTTCAATTAAAACTTTTTTTATTTTTTAAGAAGTAAAGAGAAAGTGATTTTATGTATAAAGTGCTCACCTCCCATTCCCTCTTTTAATAGATCTGTTCTTCAGAGGCAACCACTTTTGAACAGCTTATTAGGTATCTTCTATAAATGTTTATGTACATAAGTATAAAAGTTTATGAAAGTATATATTCATATGATTTTACTGACATCAATGGTACCTTTCCCTGAAAACAACTATATATAGCTTTTATTTTTCACTCAGCAAGACAATGATGATGAAAAGACATCAAAAATATAAAGGAAAGGGAGAAAGAGAAGAATGAAGAGGAAGAACTGGAGAAGGATGGAAAGAGCTAGCCTATGAACCTTTACCAAGCACCAGGCATAATTTTCAATTAATCCTCACACCATCAGAGGTATATGGTGGTACAGCCCTTATTTTACAGATTAAGCAACCTACAGAAAGAGTAAATAAGTGGCTCAAGTTTGTACTTAAAGTTCCAGGATTAAAGTCTGGTGGTCTGGCTCCACAATCTGTGTTTTCACCCAACAAACTATATACTCAAGTTTGGAGATTTGCATAGCAACACATAAAGATCTGTTTCATTTTCCTACCCCCCCTCCCCCATGGCTGAATAAAATGTATTCTACTGCTATACATTATTGTTTTACCAGGCTCCTAATGATGGACATTCAGTCCCCTACCCATGTACTCATCCCCACAAAGTTTTTAGAAAATCATAATATTTGAAAGTTCAGGCTTAATCATTGATTTTACCCATATTACACAAATTAAGGGCTAGATAAAGAACTTGTTAAATGTGTTGTAATTTTTCTAAATAAGCTGAATACTTTGCTTCAATTGCCTACTTTCTTAGTTGCAGATATTTAGAGTCAACTTGTCTCAAGTATCTTTAATTGCGAAGAGCCTAACAGACAATATTCCGTAATACTAATCTTGATACTGATGTATCTAAAACTCCATGCTCATGGTTTATCAGGTGTTCATTAAATTCTGAAGAGAAAATAATCAGTACTGGTTTTGCTTTTGTCTTGTCTATTATCTGGTACTTTTTATATTGCAATGCCCAGGAAAACAGGTTTTTGCAAGAACATCATGACATGGCTATTATCAGTTAATCAGACTCCAAAAAATCAAGATTTTACACTCTTAATTAGAAAAATGGTGACTAATCCATCAGTAGATTCTGATTCACTAATATCAGAATTCATATCATTATTAAGCTACTGTGTATTCTTAAGTATATAAAACCATTTGCTAGAAATGATTTTCAGAAGAAATTCAATTCAAAAGACTGCACATTTTACACAGTTCAAATGTGAGATATGCACAATAAAAAATGAAACTGCAAAATGTTTAAATATGGCCAGAAACACTATCCCTAACTACAAAATGTTTCATGATTGCAAGTTAAATACCTTTGTAAAATATAAACAGCTTTAAATCTCTCCTGGATTTATAAGACACTCAAGCAAATCTTAAAACGCAGAATAGATACATGTGAACAATGAGCTGATTTTTAACTTATAAATATGAACATTTCATAACTCCATGTGCTAACAAGGCTTAGAAACAATGACCAATCTAGTAGTAAAGAGCAGCTCTACACTTCAGATTGCGGATCCCTAAATAGACAGCATACTGAAGAACAGATCTTTTTTACTTTGCCAAAAAAGGTCCATCTAGTCAAGGCTACGGTTTTTCCAGTGGCCATGTATAGATGTGAGAGTTGGACTGTGAAGAAAGCTGAGTGCTGAAGAATTGATGCTTTTGAAGTGTGGTGTTGGAGAAGACTCTTGAGAGTCCCTTGGGCTGCAAGGAGATCCAACCAGTCCATTCTGAAGGAGATCAACCCTGGGATTTCATTGGAAGGACTGATGTTGAAGCTGAAACTTCAATACTTTGGCCACTTCATGTGAAGAGTTGACTCATTGGAAAAGACCCTGATGCTGGGAGGGATTGGGGGCAGGAGGAGACGGGGATGACAGAGGATGAGATGGCTGGATGGCATCACGGACTCAATGGACATGTGTTTGAGTGAACTCCAGAAGTTGGTGATGGACAAGGAAGCCTGGCATGCTGCAATTCATGGGGTCGCAAAGAGTCGGACACGATTAAGCAACTGAACTGAACTAAAGTAGAAGAAATGGCTGATTCCATCCTGGGTCATGAAACATACAAGAAAAACCTAGAATATTTATCCTATCTGATAATAAGGAAACAAAGACTCCTAGATCCATATCAAAAGAACTCAGAATCAAACCTGAAGAGGCTCCTATTGGCCGAAGTCGGGACAATTTGAACATTAATAAGACATAAGAACTACAGTGAATTAAAAATAGAAAACATAGATAATATTTAAAATCACAAGTTTTCTTGGTAGAAGTATTCTGCATAAGAAAGAAAGAGGGCTAGAACTAGAACATCCGAATAATGAACAAATTCACCTAGACAATGACCATGATCCGCTGTTAACATCAGACACATACACACAAAAGGACAGACATTACATGCCCCCTAAAAGGAACAGTGAACATGTACATACAATACAGTAACATGTTCATATAATATAGACTCATTTCAGTTCAGTTCAGTTCACTCACTCAGTCGTGTCCAACTCTTTGAGACCCCATGAATCGCAGCACGCCAGGCCTCCCTGTCCACCACCATCTCCCGGAGTTCACTCAGACACGTTCATCGAGTCAGTGATGCCATTCAGTCATCTCATCCTCTGTCATCCCCTTCTCCTCCTGCCCCCAATCCCTCCCAGCACCAAAGTCTTTTCCAATGAGTCAACTCTTTACATGAGGTGGCCAAAGTACTGGAGTTTCAGCTTTAGCATCATTCCTTCCAAAGAAATCCCAGGGTTGATCTCCTTCAGAATGGACTGGTTGGATCTCCTTGCAGTCCAAGGGACTCTCA
>SJYW01020730.1:98363-148233 GCA_006410735.1 Raphicerus campestris | reverse complement strand
CACAGGTGTACACGATCTCCCCATGCCAAAGCCCCCTCCCCGCTCCCTCCCCACCCCACCTCCCCGGATCATCCCGTACACCAACCCCAAGCATCCTGTATCGGAAGCAGGGAGTCTTAACCACTGGACCACCAGGAAAAGTCCCTAGAGTTTTAAAACTAGGGACACAGGTCCTGCGCCTAGTTCTTCCTGGGACTCTCCTTGTCATTCAGTTTATCTCTTCACTGCAATGATTGGCACCCAAATGTGTTCAAGCTATGAAACTCTCAAGCTACATCACATCATCAGCTGGAATCAGGAAACTACATAGGCTATTAGTGATATATTTCTGCCTAGCAAATAACCACAAAACATTGAGGCTTGAAACAACAAAACAAAACAAAACAAAACAAAAAAACCCTATTGTCTTACATTTTCTGAGAGTCAGGAATCTGGGAGAGGCTTACCTGGGTGCTATTGTCTCAGGGACTCACATTAGGTTGCAATAAAGCCTTCGGCTGCAGCTCCAGTCGTCTGAAGGCTTGATTTCTTTTTTAATATCTATTTATTTGGCTGTGCCGGGTCTTAGTTGCAGCGTGTGAGGTCTTTTAGTTGTGGCATGCTGAATCTGTTTTAGCTGTGGCATACAAACTCTTAATTGCAGTGTGTGGGATCCAGTTCCCTGACCAGAGATTGAACCTGGGCCCCCTGCATTGGGAGCATGGAGTCTTAGCCACTGGACCACCAGGGAAGTCCCCAACTTGATGTGCTTTTAAGATGCCTCACTTACATGGCTGTTGCTCAGATGCTTCACTTCCTTACTAGTTGTTGGCAAAAGGCCTCAGCTCCTCCACCACCAGGGCCTTTCCACAGGGCTGTGGAGTGTCCCCCTGACGTGGCAGCTGTGAGCAGAGAGGAAGCTGCAGTGCTTTTTCTGCCCTAGTGTTTTACCTAATCCTCATCACTTTCACTTTATAGACAGTCTCCAACTAACCATGGTTAAACTTACGATTTTTCGGTTTTATGATGGTTTGAAAGTGATACAGTTTTGAATTGTAATCTTTTCCTAGACTATTGATATGCAGTGCCATATTCTTCCCTAATGGGGATCATGACGGTAAACAATTGATGCCCGTTACAACCATTCTGTACCCATATAAGTATTATATTTTTCACTTTCGGCACACATTCAATAAATGACATGAAATATTCAACATTTTATTATAAAATGTTGTGTTAGATGATTTTGCCCAACTGTAGGCTAATAATAAGTGTTCCAAGCACATTTGAGTTAGGCTAGGCTATGGTGTTGTGTGGCTTAGGTGTATTAAGTACATTTTCAACTTAAAATATTTTTAATTTTTGATGGGTTTATTGGGCCAAAGTCCCATAGTAAGTTGAGGAAGATCTACATTCTATTTATCAGAAGCAACTTAACATCCAGCTCATGCTTGAAGGGAGGAGAATTAAGCTCTGCTTCTTGAAGGGAGAGGACTTCTCATGTGAGGCAGTGGTAAAGAATTCCTCTGCCAATGCAAGAGACAGAAGAGACATGGGTTTGATCCCCGGATCAGGAAGATCCCTTGGAGTAGGAAATGGCAACCCACTCCAGTATTCTTGCCTAGAAAATTGCATGGACAGAGGAGCCTGGCAGGCTATAGTCTGCTGCTGCTGCTGCTGCTGCTAAGTCACTTCAGTCATGTCTGACTCTGTACAACCCCATAGACAGCAGCCCACCAGGCTCCCCCGTCCCTGGGATTCTCCAGGCAAGAACACTGGAGTGAGTTGTCATTTCCTTCTCCAATGCATGAAACTGAAAAGTGAAAGTGAAGTCACTCAGTCATGTCCAACTCTTAGTGACCCCATGGACCGCATCCCATCAGGCTCCTCCGTCCACGGGATTTTCCAGCAAGAGTACTGGAATGGAGTGCCATTGAGATGGCAAAAAGTCTGAGTACATGAACATACACCCGAAGGGAGAAATCTTAAAGAACTGTGTGTATCTATTTTAAAACCATTAAAGGGAGGCAAAGAAAAAAAGTATGTTGAAGCCTTAAGACAAGAAAGATTTTTGTCATCAGTTGTGAATAGTCATTCAAGGAGCCAGTGCAATAAACAGTGGTTATACAATGCAGTGCTTTTCTACTGAAACCAAGTTCTTCTAAAACTTAGTTCCCCTGCAGAGTTTGATTAACCTCTCTGTCCAAAACTTATTCCCTTTCTTGTCTCCTCTGACTTCAGTCCTGTGCTAACTGAATGCTAATCAATCAGAGTCAGATGGCTAAAATTGTTGTAGGTAACACTATCTCCATACAAACTTGGGTTGTTCCTCCAGGGCAAGATGAACTAACAGAACCCCAAGCCATGAACCACCTGGCCAGAGAATCATAAACCAGAGATATCCTGGCTTCCAAAACTACAATGAAGAAATGTCACAAAGTTGTCACAGGACAATGATTAATCCCAGCCTCTTGGCTCTTACCTTTTAAAATTCCCCTAACTCAAGACCTAGTGGGAGTGGATCTGAGGATTGTCTCCCACGCCCTTGCTTGGCACCCTGCAATAAATCCTTGAAAGTGAAAAGAGTTGCTCAGTTGTGTCCAACTCTTTGTGACCCCATGGACTATACAGTCCATGGAATTGTCCAGGCAGAGTACTGGAGTGGGAGATCCTTTCTCCAGGGGATCTTCCCAACCCAGGGATCGAACCCAGGTCTGCCACATTGCAGGCGGATTCTTTACCAGCTGAGCCACCAGGGAAGCCCAAGAATACTGGAGTGGGTAGTTTATCCCTTCTCCAGTGGATCTTTCCAACCCAGGAATCGAACTGTGGTCTCCTGCATTACAGATGGCTTCTTTACCAACTGAGCTATCAAGGAAGCCTAAATCCTTACTTTGCTGCAAACTCCTGCTGTCAGGGTTGGCTTTCTGTGTGCCCTGGGCACATGAGCCCTTTGCTGTGTTTCACTACCTGCACTCATGACAGAGGCAGGATGAAGATGAAGCAGATGAAGAGGCTGGCCAAGTGTCCAGGGTTTGGAAGTGATGATGGAATAGAAGAGTGTAGACTTTATTTATTTATTGGCTGTGCTGTATCTTCATTGCTGCAAGCGGGCTTTCTCTAGCTGTGGGGAGTGGGGGCTACCTTCTAGTTGCGGTGCGGGGGTTTCTCAGTGCAGTGGCTTCTCTTAGGTGTGGAGCACAGGCTCTAGGTGAGTGGACTTCAGTCGTTACAGAGCATGAGCTTCGTTGCTCTGTGGCATGTGGGATCTTCCTGAATCAGGGATCAAACCCGTGTCCCCTGAAATGGCAAGTGGATTCTTAACCACTGGACCACTAGCGAAGTCCTGAGTGTAGATTTTAGCGTGCTGGGAAATACTAAAGTAATTGATCTGAAACTCAGACTGAAACTCCACAGAAATGGAGAGAGCTAATTACTTCTAAGACCGAAGCATCTCTCATAGCTCTTTACAGAAACTAACTTAATCTATTTGAGTTTCAGTTTCCTCATCTACAAAATGGGACTGATAATATCTGCATTACCTTCTCCACTGGAGTTGTTATACAGAGAAAGTGAAATGACACATGGAAAATTATTTTGAAAANTAAAGAACTGTGTGTATCTATTTTAAAACCATTAAAGGGAGGCAAAGAAAAAAAGTATGTTGAAGCCTTAAGACAAGAAAGATTTTTGTCATCAGTTGTGAATAGTCATTCAAGGAGCCAGTGCAATAAACAGTGGTTATACAATGCAGTGCTTTTCTACTGAAACCAAGTTCTTCTAAAACTTAGTTCCCCTGCAGAGTTTGATTAACCTCTCTGTCCAAAACTTATTCCCTTTCTTGTCTCCTCTGACTTCAGTCCTGTGCTAACTGAATGCTAATCAATCAGAGTCAGATGGCTAAAATTGTTGTAGGTAACACTATCTCCATACAAACTTGGGTTGTTCCTCCAGGGCAAGATGAACTAACAGAACCCCAAGCCATGAACCACCTGGCCAGAGAATCATAAACCAGAGATATCCTGGCTTCCAAAACTACAATGAAGAAATGTCACAAAGTTGTCACAGGACAATGATTAATCCCAGCCTCTTGGCTCTTACCTTTTAAAATTCCCCTAACTCAAGACCTAGTGGGAGTGGATCTGAGGATTGTCTCCCACGCCCTTGCTTGGCACCCTGCAATAAATCCTTGAAAGTGAAAAGAGTTGCTCAGTTGTGTCCAACTCTTTGTGACCCCATGGACTATACAGTCCATGGAATTGTCCAGGCAGAGTACTGGAGTGGGAGATCCTTTCTCCAGGGGATCTTCCCAACCCAGGGATCGAACCCAGGTCTGCCACATTGCAGGCGGATTCTTTACCAGCTGAGCCACCAGGGAAGCCCAAGAATACTGGAGTGGGTAGTTTATCCCTTCTCCAGTGGATCTTTCCAACCCAGGAATCGAACTGTGGTCTCCTGCATTACAGATGGCTTCTTTACCAACTGAGCTATCAAGGAAGCCTAAATCCTTACTTTGCTGCAAACTCCTGCTGTCAGGGTTGGCTTTCTGTGTGCCCTGGGCACATGAGCCCTTTGCTGTGTTTCACTACCTGCACTCATGACAGAGGCAGGATGAAGATGAAGCAGATGAAGAGGCTGGCCAAGTGTCCAGGGTTTGGAAGTGATGATGGAATAGAAGAGTGTAGACTTTATTTATTTATTGGCTGTGCTGTATCTTCATTGCTGCAAGCGGGCTTTCTCTAGCTGTGGGGAGTGGGGGTTACCTTCTAGTTGCGGTGCGGGGGTTTCTCAGTGCAGTGGCTTCTCTTAGGTGTGGAGCACAGGCTCTAGGTGAGTGGACTTCAGTCGTTACAGAGCATGAGCTTCGTTGCTCTGTGGCATGTGGGATCTTCCTGAATCAGGGATCAAACCCGTGTCCCCTGAAATGGCAAGTGGATTCTTAACCACTGGACCACTAGCGAAGTCCTGAGTGTAGATTTTAGCGTGCTGGGAAATACTAAAGTAATTGATCTGAAACTCAGACTGAAACTCCACAGAAATGGAGAGAGCTAATTTCTTCTAAGACCGAAGCATCTCTCATAGCTCTTTACAGAAACTAACTTAATCTATTTGAGTTTCAGTTTCCTCATCTACAAAATGGGACTGATAATATCTGCATTACCTTCTCCACTGGAGTTGTTATACAGAGAAAGTGAAATGACAGATGGAAAATTATTTTGAAAAGAGTAAAGTATTCTTCGAATACTCTTGCTACTGTTAATTACTGCCCTCTGAAAAGTTACAATGGGCTGAGTTGATAGTAAAAAAATGCTGTAAACTGTGTAGTTTAGTTGTTTTCTTTTTCTGGTCTTCAGTAGTAATAGCCTACAATACTGCGATTTGGAAAAGAAAGCTCAAGTTTTGTTTCTTCACTTCTGTCCTTCAGATGTCAATGGAAATGCAAATGAGATCTGGGAAGTGGAAAGCCTCCTCCTGAATCTTAAGCAGAATATTAAACACACATTTATAGGTGATGGTGCGGGTTTTGATGTGTTTCAATCCTGTTTGCTGCTTGTTCTCATAACCACTGAGCAGAACAAGGTCAGCAAGTTTGAAGGAGGGATTGGAGTTATAAGAGTAGACAAGGAAAAGTGTAAGATTCAGGGAAGCCATGTTTATCGTTATTGTTAGGAAACCACTCAACCTCCCTATGGTTAAGTTGAGAAGACCCCCAGTCATTCCAAGCTATTCCTCTCATTCTCCTCTCCTTCCTTACCCTGCTTTTCACTTCCTCCCTAGCTTCTGGAATGTAGACTCTGTTGCTGTCTTCCCACCTCCTATCATTTTTCTTTTAAAAAATTTTTATTTATTGATTGCATTAGGTCTTAGTTGTGGCACGTGGAAATTTTTTATTATTATTTAGTTGCAGCATGCAGTGTCTAGTTCTCTGACCAGGGATGAAACCTGGGCCCCCTGCACTGGAAGCTCAGAGTCTTAGCCACTGGACCAGCAGGAAAGTCCCTTCCTCACCATTTTTTAAGCTCCCCAAGCTCTTAACGTCAAGTACAACTGCTCTTTTCTTTCAAAGATTTTATTAAAACACACAAACACACAGAACTTTACAAAATTGCGTTATAACAACACGTGCCAGTTTTTTGAGATGCAGTATAGCTTAATGATTAAGTATAAGGGCTTTAGAATGAGATCTCCAGAGATCAAACTGAAGCTCTGTGACCTTGAGCAAACTGAGTCTTAATTTCCTCATCTTAAATGTAGTATTTGTTCCTGCCTTGCAGGGTGATTATAAGAATTAAATTAGTTTATACATACAAAACATCTTATCCATTGACTAACATGTAAGAAACAGTGCACAATACATATTAATTAGTATTATTATAGAAAGCAAAGGAAAAAAAAATTGCCTGAATTCCCTGGCAGTCCAGTGGTTAGGACTTGGTGCTTTCACTGCTTTGGGCTTGGAGTTCAGTACCTGGTCAGGGAACTAAGATCCCTCAAGCCATGATGCACGGCCAAAAAAAAAAAAAACAAAAACCCAGAAACAGGAAAATCTTACCTATAATCACAAGCGTTTTGCTTCTGCTCACTAATAAAAATAGACAAAAAATAACACTGCAAATATGAGGAAGTTACAAAGCTTAAGAAATCTTTCTGGGGTCTTTTAATTCTTGGTCATTAGTTACAGCTATACTCCTTGAAATAACTGGAAACCCAACAGAATTTTCCTTCAAATTTATCTTGTGGGAGGAGGTCACTTAGCTTTCTCTTTTCCTACTATGCTCCCTGCCTAGCCCTCTGTCCTGCAACTTCCACTCTGTCCCAGGTTTGGCGCTGGCAGTTGCCTCAATTTACCTGTCCTGCTTTTAGTGCTAAAAGTCCCGCATTCTGAGAAACCTTCCAGACCCAGGTAAATAGATGGTTGGTCTTCTGTTCCCTTAATTTTAAGTTGGACATATACACTCGGAGGATCTTCAGGTAGACTGGGTGATGGCCATTTCCTTGGGTCTCTGTGCTATTTGGAAATAGTCTCCTTGAGTCATTTCCAAAGAATATGTCTATGCTTTCTAAAAGCCAAGTTCCAGGCCCTCCTCGGAGGTGCGTTTTATGTAACTGAATTTGGCATTGGTGGGTAGAATGGGAACCAAAGGGTAAACAGTGAAATGGACAAATAAAGAAGCAACGGGAAAAGAAGACAAAGTCTAATTTAGGAATCCTGTCAGCTTAAATTTCACAATGTTTTTAAAGGATCTAGAGTCCAGTGACTATCAGATAGTAGGTACTTCAACAGCAGCTATGGCCTAGTGTTTTAAATCACATTTTAAGATTTTTCCCTTTGTTTTCTTCCTATTTCCTCCCATCAAGCAGTCGGTGGACTTTATGCTTATTGTCTTCGTGAAAGATATGGCAAGTAGAGCAGGGTTGGTAAACAAATAATGCCTGCTAAGCATTTCGCTTACTGGCAAAGTACTCAAGGGCATGGGCACAGTGTCTTGGACAGATAAAAAAGAAGGACCTTCATTTCACCAAACCAAGAAGAATCTCCCTCCCCTGGATTAGAGATAGGATGGAGGGGAGGTCTGTAGGGGCCTGAGAGCAGAGGATTTCTGGACCAGGTAAACCCATCTATATCTTCAGAGCCAGGAGAATGATATGAATGGGGTGAAGCAGGCAGGGTTTTTAAAAAAGCTATTTGTTGTATAAGCAAACTCTATCTGCTCTATCCATTCATATTCTCCCATTAAATTGGATTTCACTGACGCAGATCCAGTTAAATGCATGTCACACACACCTAAAACAAATAGGAATTTTTAAAATATTTAACTTTTTACTTTCTTTCAATTTGAAAAATTTGGGAGAAAAGAAAGCACAGACAATAATAATAAATGCCTATGTTACCATTGGTTATAATTAATGAATGTTAAGATGTCATAACTTTTTCTTCAGAAAATTTCTCGTAAAGATAGGACATTATAAATACATCAAAACTTTCCCTAATCTCACTCACGAAGCATCCTCTGAGACCCCTATTATCATGATTCCAAATCCGAGTCTCCTGCATTGCAGGCAGATTTTTTACCATCTGAGCCACCAGGAAGGTCCAATGTTTATACAACCTTCGGACAGAAGTTTGGACAAAAAAAAGGTCCAAGTTAAAAAAAAAAAAAAAACTTTCTAAAACCTGTAAAATGTTATGGAAAAAAGCCTAAAGAACTTTCCGGCCAACGCAATATTTAAACAATATATATACATTACTGTTCTGAGTGTTACTTTATATTTAAATCAGTTGTACCATTTTGGGTGTAACATTATATAATTTGTTTTCATTCATATTGTGTTCAAGATGTATCCATGTTGATACATATAAATCTACTACATTTGTTGTAGCATCTGCACTGGTTTTTCACTGTGTAAATCTGTTTCTCAACCTTTCTTTTGTTATTTTCCCCAAAGAGAAAATTTTGTTAACTACCAGTTATTAAATGAATAACACTTAATTTTAATTTAATTTCTTCAAACAAGAGAAAAAAATACTAAGGAATAAGATTTTCATTGGATAGAAGTGAGCTTTGGGGAGTTCACAAACCACAAATCACACCTAAGTTTTGGCCCCCTAAGAACCAATTTTCACCATTTTCAGGATGATATTTGCCCCTGTTGAGAATGTATGGTATAAATATACCATGTTTCTAACTTTTTATTGCAATGAAGAGTTTAGTTTTATATTTTTATACATATGCATTAAAATATTAATATATCCCTAGAAGTTATGAGGTATGTTCATTTAAGCTTTGCTAGATCATGTTAAATTGCTCCCCAAAATGTTTATGACAGTTTTCCATTACACCAGTAGCTTATGATTTTCTGTTTTTCCACTTCTTTATGAATGCTGGAGTTATCAGGCTTTTTGATTTTGCCAATCTGTGTAAAATGGTCTATCATTGTTTCAATTTGCATTTTTCTAAATACTAGGAGACTAGTAAGACTGAACATACTTTCCTTTGTCTATTGACCATTTGGTTTTTCCCTTGGGTGAACGGACTATTTATACCCTTTGCCCGCTTTTAGGTTGGTTTTGGTCTTTTTCTTACTGATTTGTAGAAAAACACACTTGTCCATGCCACCCCATGACAAAAACCAACAATCACTTTATTAAGCCTATGGAATCTATGAGATTGGAATTTGGACAGGGCACAGCAGGCTATCAGCTGGGAAGATGAATTGCTAGAATCATCTGGAGGCTGGGATCATCCAAAGACTTTGTTGTTCACATGTGTAACATCTGGGCTAGGGTGACTCAAAAGTTGGTTCCATTGTGACTGTTGATGGGAGAACCTATACAAGGCCTCTTTAAGTAGCTTAGACTTACAAGCTAGTAGTTGGGTTCTAAGAGAGTCTCCAGAGAGTATTCCAAGTAATAGTGCTCCAAGAGAAACAGGCAGAAGCTGCACGGTATCTTGCGGTCACACAGCAATACTTCTTCTATAGTCTACCATGGGAAGTAGTCATGAGCTCCTTCCGATTCAAGGGAGAGGGAATAGACTTACTCTGTTAAGTGTCAAGCATTCAAGGCAATTTTAGAAAAACTACTCCAATTACGGCTCCAGATTTAGCAATTCCACTCCTGGGAATAGGCCCAAGAAAAATCAAAACATTTCTTCACACAAAAACTTATACATGACTATTCACAGCAGCATTATTGATAATAGCCCAAAAGTATAAACAACCCAAATGTCAATGGATGAATGGATAAACATCCCTTCTAAGCACGTCTTCTCTTATACTCTTTAAACCATAATCCCAGCATTCTCAGACTGTGAACTCTTTCAGTGTTAACCACGTCCCTACCTTCCGCATATCAAGGATAGAACAAGAGGCATAATGTCATTTGTGCACTCATTTGGCATGACTTAAGACTGATGTGGGTGGGAACACGGCATCATCACAGCTTTCAGAAACAGAAGAGGACATTAGTTGGGAAGGGCCTTTTGACACTGTGGACCGACAGTTTTAAAAGCACTCAGAAGTGATATTGGAAGAGAAAGGTGGGCCTACGCCCAGAGAACTGCTTAACATACATTCCACAGTCTTTGAAGGAGATGGAGTGAATGCCCTGGGTGTGTGGTCAGATGGGTAGGGGTGGGGGATGGGGGTGGCTTGTGTTTGGTGATGTACAGGAGAAGAGATCCCTGAGGTCACTCTGTTTCCTCTGGTGCTATGGACCACACACAGCTGCACAGTCAGACACGGACAGGAAAGGATCAATACAGGGACCCATACACACAATTCGAGCCCAAGGCTTAGTAGAAGACTCTTGGCAGCCCAGAGGCCTCAGTTCATCTTCTGTCTGACCCCCAAGTAGGCATATCAGCATGATCCTGGAGATCCAATATCATGGATTCCACAAAAGAAATACTATCCTGGCCAGCAAGAGTGATCAGGCTGCCCTCTTGGGGCAGAGACTTGATCACAGGGCCTTGGGATAATGCGATAGGCATGAGTTCCAGAGTTCCTTGGGCATCCTGGAATTGGAGAATCCCACGAAAGGGAGAAATGTGAACAAGAGCTCAGTAGTACCCGATCTGAGCTGAACCTTGGTGGCATAACTGGCCCAGATTGGTCCCAGGCACATGAAGAAAACTTAGAAAATTTCTAGAAAGGCCCTCCAAAGCATGAAGCCCTCTGAGGCACAAGACTCTGGACAGGGCTCTGGGAATAAGGGTATTATTATAAGGAAGTGATTGTTCTGCAACTGTGAGGATAAGTTGTAAAAAGGGCTTCCATCTAGTTGTCTCTGCTTCTGGGATTGCTCTTTCTGGAAAAAGCCAGGGCTCAAACTGTGAGGACATTCAAACAGCCCTAAGAAGGAACCCATTTGGAAAGCTTCTAAGGCCTCCTACCAACAGCCAGCACCAAATTGTCAGCCGTACCTTGGAAGTAATTCTTCTAGCTTCAGTCAGTCCTTTGGATGATTGCATCCTTTGTGGACATCTGGTTGCAACCTCTTGAAAGACCCTGAGCCAGAAATGGAGTGAATAATCTATGTCTTCAATGAATGAGTAATCTATGTCAGTAAACACTATCCAGGCCAAATTCTTAGCAACCTCTTGTTCTAGGTGGATAATTCAGTATTAGCTTGACAAAAGGTTTCTTGTGTCTTAAGTATGGGAAGGAAATAGCTACTGCTGTACCTGAAAGGACACCAGTACAAATGTAAAAACTTCTTCATCAACCTGTGTAGATTAAAGACCAGGAACCAGACAGGCCCTGTTCCCAAGCACTTTAGCCCCAGAAATGTGACAGAAATTAGTGTAGAAGAGGGACAGAAATCTCAAGGAAGACTGATAATATATATTTTTTCCACTCTGATGGAATAAGGTTCAGAGTAAACATTAGGTTGCAGTGCAAAAAATAAAATGGTATTGCATATCTGAGTTTGTATTCCAAGAATCATACCCTGCCCATTTGTATTCTTTATGGAAAAAGATAACCATTCTACCCTTCTAGGGAATTCCCTGTCAGTCCACCAGTTAGGATTCCATCCTTTCACTGCCCAGGGCCTGGCTTCCACCCTGAATCAGAGAGATGCTGCCAAAGAAAAAAAAAAGAAAAAATAACCTATCCTTCTAGAAAGCAGTTTCCTAAATCTTTCATTCTGATTTGATATGCACTGATGAAATGCTTAATCTAAATTTCTTCCCTTGTTTTGCTAGAATCTTTTCTGTCCAGGGGCTTGTTTCCTTATTTGTAAAATGAGGGTCAGGGGTGGATCTATGTTTTGTACAGCCCAAAACATCTACAATTGTAGGGCTATATTTCAGAAAAAGAATACAAAATTATGTAATAAGGTCAATATTTATTTAGAATATTAATAAGTCATTACAGATTTTAAAATAACGACAAAACCACAAACATCACACAATCAAAAAAAAATTACGTTATTGTTACTAACTGGGAGGGATTGGGAGCAGGAGGAGAAGGAGACAACAGAGGATGAGATGGCTGGATGGCATCACCGACTCGATGAACATTGAGTCTGAGTGAACTCCGGAAGTTGGTGATGGACAGGGAGGCCTGGGGTGCTGCAATTCATGGGGTCGCAAAGAGTCGGACACGACTGAGTGACTGAACTGAACTGCTTGCAAACCACTATAAGCTTTTTTTCTTTTTCTATTTTTTTTGGCTGCATACTCTTTGCCTCTTCGTATGACCACGTTGTATTATTTTTATAGAGATATTAGAAAAATAAATCAGCAAAAAAAAANAAATGGAGTGAATTATCTATGTCTTCAATGAATGAGTAATCTATGTCAGTAAACACTATCCAGGCCAAATTCTTAGCAACCTCTTGTTCTAGGTGGATAATTCAGTATTAGCTTGACAAAAGGTTTCTTGTGTCTTAAGTATGGGAAGGAAATAGCTACTGCTGTACCTGAAAGGACACCAGTACAAATGTAAAAACTTCTTCATCAACCTGTGTAGATTAAAGACCAGGAACCAGACAGGCCCTGTTCCCAAGCACTTTAGCCCCAGAAATGTGACAGAAATTAGTGTAGAAGAGGGACAGAAATCTCAAGGAAGACTGATAATATATATTTTTTCCACTCTGATGGAATAAGGTTCAGAGTAAACATTAGGTTGCAGTGCAAAAAATAAAATGGTATTGCATATCTGAGTTGGTATTCCAAGAATCATACCCTGCCCATTTGTATTCTTTATGGAAAAAGATAACCATTCTACCCTTCTAGGGAATTCCCTGTCAGTCCACCAGTTAGGATTCCATCCTTTCACTGCCCAGGGCCTGGCTTCCACCCTGAATCAGAGAGATGCTGCCAAAGAAAAAAAAAAGAAAAAATAACCTATCCTTCTAGAAAGCAGTTTCCTAAATCTTTCATTCTGATTTGATATGCACTGATGAAATGCTTAATCTAAATTTCTTCCCTTGTTTTGCTAGAATCTTTTCTGTCCAGGGGCTTGTTTCCTTATTTGTAAAATGAGGGTCAGGGGTGGATCTATGTTTTGTACAGCCCCAAACATCTACAATTGTAGGGCTATATTTCAGAAAAAGAATACAAAATTATGTAATAAGGTCAATATTTATTTAGAATATTAATAAGTCATTACAGATTTTAAAATAACGACAAAACCACAAACATCACACAATCAAAAAAAAATTACGTTATTGTTACTAACTGGGAGGGATTGGGAGCAGGAGGAGAAGGAGACAACAGAGGATGAGACGGCTGGATGGCATCACCGACTCGATGAACATTGAGTCTGAGTGAACTCCGGAAGTTGGTGATGGACAGGGAGGCCTGGGGTGCTGCAATTCATGGGGTCGCAAAGAGTCGGACACGACTGAGTGACTGAACTGAACTGCTTGCAAACCACTATAAGCTTTTTTTCTTTTTCTATTTTTTTTGGCTGCATACTCTTTGCCTCTTCGTATGACCACGTTGTATTATTTTTATAGAGATATTAGAAAAATAAATCAGCAAAAAAAAAGTTCTGAAAAAACCTAATGGTGTAGAAACTTAAAAATCAGTTTCATAACTCCTTACTATATAAGTTCTTGCGCAAGTATTGCTTAGGAGTCCTCGGAGAGCTTGAGCCCTTTCATCTTCCATGGCTTAGTTTCTTCAGGGCTGTCAGGGCAGTTCGGCCAGACAGCCACCCTCGTTCCCCTCCCACCCATCGGACTAATAATATCCACCTCTGGGAAGCAAGGTGGACAGGGAGATGGTCCTGGCAGCCCGCTGGCCCCGCCCACGACCCCAGATCCACCATTAAGGCTCAGAGAGGGACTTTCAGGGTGGGCTCGTGCGTCCGATGCAGGACTGGGGCTGTTAATTCTTTCTCGCGTTCCTGGAGAATTCACTGAGCTTCCATAGGTGTTCTGAAGTTTAAGCTTCACTAGATTCACGGTAAATTGGCCCTTGTGACAGCGTTTTTCTATGTGTTCTCTGAATCTGTTTTCCCCTTTAACATTACATGACAGGCCTAAAACCAGAATCCTGACACTTGCAGCGCAACCTCAACGCGTTTTGCAGGCTGCATTAGTTGCCCTGTGTTTTGGGTGGGGCGTGCCCCTTTTCCCTTTGTCCACTAGAGGCGGCTTTCGACTGCGACCCTTCCTTACCATGCAGGAAGAAGGGGGAGGTCTTTTGCAACGACGCTGGTTGGCGGCTCGAGTCCTGATCGACAAGAGAGTTAAGCAAATAGCTCTGAAGTAAGAAGTCGTTGTTTATGCACGTACAACCAATGGAAGGGCAGAAATGCAATCAACGACCAATGAGGACTGGCCTTAGTCAGAATATGGGGCGGGGCTTCCCTCGAGGGGCGGGGACGCAAGGTAAAGAGTCTGGAGCGGACCCTGGGAGAGTCAGAAGCACATCCGGTGTTAGAAGAGCTGTGTGGGCTCCTGAGAGGCGGGTTAGAAGGTATGTCTGAAGCTAGGAGGGCGAAGGCTTGGAGTGAGAAATGGGAAGAAGGTTAGCAGTTATTGCCTGAGAAAGTGGAAGTAGTCACCGTTTTCAGACGGACTGCATCCTGGGGGAACTGGGCCTTACTCGGCCGCTGGACTCCGGAAAGCTAGGCGGAGAGGGAAGAGAGAGAGAACTACAATGGCGCATGCGCAACTGTACCGTAGTAGGGGAGACGCTGGGGCAAGGTTGCTGGGTCTTAGCGCGGCGTCGAGACGGGTATTCTACGCGTAAATACTATCGAAGGCCCCTTTCTTGGCCTTCCTGCCCCACCCAGGCCGCGTCCCTCCTTCTGCTCCGCTCAAGTGTAAACTGCCTAGGCCTTGAATTCGGGGCGCGTTTCCCCCCCCTCCCCCCCTACACACCCCTTCCTTCGGAGGAGAATGAAAGCGAAACGTTACGGGTTTGTGATCATCCTAACCCCTCCCGACCGATTGCTGGCCTGCCGGGAGGCCTCTGGCTAGGCCGCCTGTGGGTGAGGGGCGGGGGCTTGGACTCGGGAGTACCTGCTCCGACAGGCTGCCCTGTCACGGTGGGGCGGGTGATGTCACACTCTTCTGTGACACGCGAGGTATCTTAGTTACTTGGAAGCCAGCAGCAGAGGCGGGAGGTGAGGAGAGACCAGGGCTAGGCCTGGTTTGCCAGCCCCACTGGGCAGCCCCGCTCTGATCTGATTGGTTACCTTTGGAACAGGTGAGGTGGCTTTGGCTTTGGCTTTGCTGGTCCTGGGCCTTGGGGGCGTCTTTCTCAAAGTTCGCTCAGGAAAGGCGTCGCTCGGGCAGTTTTTTGGTTTTGTTTTTTTTCCTTGGACCTAGTGGCTGGAGCTGTGATATTTTTGTGTATTTATTAAGTGAGGAATTGCAGCCCGGTGCCTGCCCAGGTTGCGTTGCCTGCTTCATCAGCCTTTCATTGACCAAACAACAAAAACCTTTCTGAACTTGAGACTCTGTTCCAGCAATAGTTCAGTTGTGAATGTGTAATCATGCAGAAGAGCTGACTGTGCCTGAAACATAGACAGAAATTTCAAGGTTAAAGGTTAACGGCAAATGGGCTTTTCTATCTAGTTACTTATTTATTTCAAGTTTATCTTTTGGTTGAATGTGTAGTTTAAGAAGTAAGTTCAGGAAAGATAAAAGTTTCATAACCACATTTCTCGTGTCTTCTGCAAACACCTTTCTGTAATTATTTGACTTATTCTCTTCGGTGTTTTCTTTTTCCTCGTCTATTTTTTTTTTTTTTNCCCTCCCGACCGATTGCTGGCCTGCCGGGAGGCCTCTGGCTAGGCCGCCTGTGGGTGAGGGGCGGGGGCTTGGACTCGGGAGTACCTGCTCCGACAGGCTGCCCTGTCACGGTGGGGCGGGTGATGTCACACTCTTCTGTGACACGCGAGGTATCTTAGTTACTTGGAAGCCAGCAGCAGAGGCAGGAGGTGAGGAGAGACCAGGGCTAGGCCTGGTTTGCCAGCCCCACTGGGCAGCCCCGCTCTGATCTGATTGGTTACCTTTGGAACAGGTGAGGTGGCTTTGGCTTTGGCTTTGCTGGTCCTGGGCCTTGGGGGCGTCTTTCTCAAAGTTCGCTCAGGAAAGGCGTCGCTCGGGCAGTTTTTTGGTTTTGTTTTTTTTCCTTGGACCTAGTGGCTGGAGCTGTGATATTTTTGTGTATTTATTAAGTGAGGAATTGCAGCCCGGTGCCTGCCCAGGTTGCGTTGCCTGCTTCATCAGCCTTTCATTGACCAAACAACAAAAACCTTTCTGAACTTGAGACTCTGTTCCAGCAATAGTTCAGTTGTGAATCTGTAATCATGCAGAAGAGCTGACTGTGCCTGAAACATAGACAGAAATTTCAAGGTTAAAGGTTAACGGCAAATGGGCTTTTCTATCTAGTTACTTATTTATTTCAAGTTTATCTTTCGGTTGAATGTGTAGTTTAAGAAGTAAGTTCAGGAAAGATAAAAGTTTCATAACCACATTTCTCGTGTCTTCTGCAAACACCTTTCTGTAATTATTTGACTTATTCTCTTCGGTGTTTTCTTTTTCCTCGTCTATTTTTTTTTTTTTTTTTTTTCCTTGCTTCAAGAGTATATTGACATTTAGATTTTCTGCCATTTTTCTCCAGTGGAGTCAGAATGGTTGAATCCTTGAGACGTGCAGTCTGTAACTTGTATTCAGTGTTTCCCTTTTCCATTAGTTTGTTGTGGAAACCTGGCTTAGTACTCTTTCTTTCCTTCTTTCCTTCCCCCCTGTTGATCCACTGAAGTCTCTCCTAAAGAATAGGAAAGGTAAAATTAATCCAGATATTTGGTCAGCCATTTCAATTTTTTTCCTGACATATGTGTATGGTTGATGTTTACTGTAGAAATGCTGAAAAATACAGAAAAGTATAAGAGGAATCAGGATATGTTTGTTGTCATAGTTGTTTTACAATTTCTCTTGACCAGCAGCTGGAACTACTTTAAGGAAAACTTGCTTTTCTGCTTTAGGGTGTAATTGTATAAAGAGCACTAGCGTTTACCCTAACCTGTCCTGGCTCTACTGTTTAACTTTCTGATGTTTGTCAGCACTAATGTCTGTTTAATGTCCACTGTAGTGTTTAACACTTTACAGTAATTTCACAGAGATTTTCTTATTGGGTTGAGCTTGATAGGGAAGGTGTTAATCATCATTCTCTCACAGATGAAGAAGCCTAGATGACCTTAGGTAAAGTGATTTCCCCGAAGTTATGTGATAGAATATGACAGGACTTGTAACTTCAGATCTAGTGCTCATGATGCTATTATGTTACTTTTTTGAACTGTGTTTTAAATCTTTAGAGATGTACTAATCATTCTTGTCCTTTCTTCCTGTGTATGATGATCAAAGAGGTTAATGTACATAATACAACGCTTTGAAAGTTGTGAACTTTTATATAAATGCAGTCAGTGGTATTGTTGCAGGAAGTACCGTTGCTGGCCTGAAGAGTTTCACTTTATTTCATAAACTACCCAAGGGTATTAGGCTCCTCTGGGAAAACACTGAATATTCTCTTGATGTGTTATCTTGCTAAATTTTACTTTGCTGCTTTGATTTGGGTGTAGAAACTGGTAGAAATGTCTTTCACTGTACCTTGCTCTCCTCTGGAGTTACTAACTAAATTGCATGGAGTAGCTTTTATATGACACACATTTTTGTTTTCAAAAACAGTATTCAAACCAAGGAGAGAAAAATTGTAGACTGGCTTTTAGGGCCACTTGAATGACCCTTTAAGGTAAATTCCTCTCTGAGCCAGCTGGGAAATGNTCTGTTTTCCCCTTTAACATTACATGACAGGCCTAAAACCAGAATCCTGACACTTGCAGCGCAACCTCAACGCGTTTTGCAGGCTGCATTAGTTGCCCTGTGTTTTGGGTGGGGCGTGCCCCTTTTCCCTTTGTCCACTAGAGGCGGCTTTCGACTGCGACCCTTCCTTACCATGCAGGAAGAAGGGGGAGGTCTTTTGCAACGACGCTGGTTGGCGGCTCGAGTCCTGATCGACAAGAGAGTTAAGCAAATAGCTCTGAAGTAAGAAGTCGTTGTTTATGCACGTACAACCAATGGAAGGGCAGAAGTGCAATCAACGACCAATGAGGACTGGCCTTAGTCAGAATGTGGGGGCGGGGCTTCCCTCGAGGGGCGGGGACGCAAGGTAAAGAGTCTGGAGCGGACCCTGGGAGAGTCAGAAGCACATCCGGTGTTAGAAGAGCTGTGTGGGCTCCTGAGAGGCGGGTTAGAAGGTATGTCTGAAGCTAGGAGGGCGAAGGCTTGGAGTGAGAAATGGGAAGAAGGTTAGCAGTTATTGCCTGAGAAAGTGGAAGTAGTCACCGTTTTCAGACGGACTGCATCCTGGGGGAACTGGGCCTTACTCGGCCGCTGGACTCCGGAAAGCTGGGCGGAGAGGGAAGAGAGAGAGAACTACAATGGCGCATGCGCAACTGTACCGTAGTAGGGGAGACGCTGGGGCAAGGTTGCTGGGTCTTAGCGCGGCGTCGAGACGGGTATTCTACGCGTAAATACTATCGAAGGCCCCTTTCTTGGCCTTCCTGCCCCACCCAGGCCGCGTCCCTCCTTCTGCTCCGCTCAAGTGTAAACTGCCTAGGCCTTGAATTCGGGGCGCGTTTCCCCCCCCTCCCCCCCTACACACCCCTTCCTTCGGAGGAGAATGAAAGCGAAACGTTACGGGTTTGTGATCATCCTAACCCCTCCCGACCGATTGCTGGCCTGCCGGGAGGCCTCTGGCTAGGCCGCCTGTGGGTGAGGGGCGGGGGCTTGGACTCGGGAGTACCTGCTCCGACAGGCTGCCCTGTCACGGTGGGGCGGGTGATGTCACACTCTTCTGTGACACGCGAGGTATCTTAGTTACTTGGAAGCCAGCAGCAGAGGCGGGAGGTGAGGAGAGACCAGGGCTAGGCCTGGTTTGCCAGCCCCACTGGGCAGCCCCGCTCTGATCTGATTGGTTACCTTTGGAACAGGTGAGGTGGCTTTGGCTTTGGCTTTGCTGGTCCTGGGCCTTGGGGGCGTCTTTCTCAAAGTTCGCTCAGGAAAGGCGTCGCTCGGGCAGTTTTTTGGTTTTGTTTTTTTTCCTTGGACCTAGTGGCTGGAGCTGTGATATTTTTGTGTATTTATTAAGTGAGGAATTGCAGCCCGGTGCCTGCCCAGGTTGCGTTGCCTGCTTCATCAGCCTTTCATTGACCAAACAACAAAAACCTTTCTGAACTTGAGACTCTGTTCCAGCAATAGTTCAGTTGTGAATGTGTAATCATGCAGAAGAGCTGACTGTGCCTGAAACATAGACAGAAATTTCAAGGTTAAAGGTTAACGGCAAATGGGCTTTTCTATCTAGTTACTTATTTATTTCAAGTTTATCTTTTGGTTGAATGTGTAGTTTAAGAAGTAAGTTCAGGAAAGATAAAAGTTTCATAACCACATTTCTCGTGTCTTCTGCAAACACCTTTCTGTAATTATTTGACTTATTCTCTTCGGTGTTTTCTTTTTCCTCGTCTATTTTTTTTTTTTTTGTCCTTGCTTCAAGAGTATATTGACATTTAGATTTTCTGCCATTTTTCTCCAGTGGAGTCAGAATGGTTGAATCCTTGAGACGTGCAGTCTGTAACTTGTATTCAGTGTTTCCCTTTTCCATTAGTTTGTTGTGGAAACCTGGCTTAGTACTCTTTCTTTCCTTCTTTCCTTCCCCCCTGTTGATCCACTGAAGTCTCTCCTAAAGAATAGGAAAGGTAAAATTAATCCAGATATTTGGTCAGCCATTTCAAGTTTTTTCCTGACATATGTGTATGGTTGATGTTTACTGTAGAAATGCTGAAAAATACAGAAAAGTATAAGAGGAATCAGGATATGTTTGTTGTCATAGTTGTTTTACAATTTCTCTTGACCAGCAGCTGGAACTACTTTAAGGAAAACTTGCTTTTCTGCTTTAGGGTGTAATTGTATAAAGAGCACTAGCGTTTACCCTAACCTGTCCTGGCTCTACTGTTTAACTTTCTGATGTTTGTCAGCACTAATGTCTGTTTAATGTCCACTGTAGTGTTTAACACTTTACAGTAATTTCACAGAGATTTTCTTATTGGGTTGAGCTTGATAGGGAAGGTGTTAATCATCATTCTCTCACAGATGAAGAAGCCTAGATGACCTTAGGTAAAGTGATTTCCCCGAAGTTATGTGATAGAATATGACAGGACTTGTAACTTCAGATCTAGTGCTCATGATGCTATTATGTTACTTTTTTGAACTGTGTTTTAAATCTTTAGAGATGTACTAATCATTCTTGTCCTTTCTTCCTGTGTATGATGATCAAAGAGGTTAATGTACATAATACAACGCTTTGAAAGTTGTGAACTTTTATATAAATGCAGTCAGTGGTATTGTTGCAGGAAGTACCGTTGCTGGCCTGAAGAGTTTCACTTTATTTCATAAACTACCCAAGGGTATTAGGCTCCTCTGGGAAAACACTGAATATTCTCTTGATGTGTTATCTTGCTAAATTTTACTTTGCTGCTTTGATTTGGGTGTAGAAACTGGTAGAAATGTCTTTCACTGTACCTTGCTCTCCTCTGGAGTTACTAACTAAATTGCATGGAGTAGCTTTTATATGACACACATTTTTGTTTTCAAAAACAGTATTCAAACCAAGGAGAGAAAAATTGTAGACTGGCTTTTAGGGCCACTTGAATGACCCTTTAAGGTAAATTCCTCTCTGAGCCAGCTGGGAAATGTTGATGTGTGGTTGCAACGCTTCATTAGATGGTAGCATTTATATTTACTCTGGAGATTTAAGTGTGGAGGATAGCGAGATGAATCAGATGCAGGTTCTTAAAGTGATTACAACAAAATGTGTGAGAAAAGTTCCTGCACAATTAACTGGAATCCAAAACGCTTGGGGGAAAAAAGAGCTTTAGGAATGAAGGTTGAGTGAGTGTGTGGTTTGTCCTAATCTATGCCTGCTCTCACTTGGGCTGAATATGGTTTTATTGGGGAGGGATTGCTGGTTTATACTGAAAGATGATTATGTACTTAGGACATTGAGACCTTCTTACAATTCAGTGTCTGTCAAACACTTGTGCTTACAGTGAGGGAGATTTAGTAGTGTCAGCTTGATGCAAAAAAATAATTTATTGAAGGCAATAGACATTCCATTTCCAGTTACTTGTTAGGTTCTGAGGCAACCTCCTAGAGATGCAGTGTTACCTGATCCAGGAATTTTGGTCCAAGTTAAGGGATGGGCTGGGACATCTGGAATCCAAATCTAGGACAATCAAAGCTCAGCCCTCGCCGAGACAGAATTTCTTGGATTTCCTGAAGCCAAACTGACCTGCTTCCTAGGGGTGGCAAGGAAACCATCAAGCTAATAAATAACCATTTACTTCATCAAATTCTTTTCCACATCAGACGATCACTTAGTGGTGATTAGGCTGTCTCAAAACACCTTTGTGGTCCTGGGGGACAGGAGAGACAGTGTAAATGTACCAGCAGAGAGACATGCCATTTAAACCTTTTAATCAGCAGTAGGCTTAACCAAGTTCCTTTCAGTTCCAGTTTATAATTTTCCTAGACTGTCCCTTCCTCCCATTTAATTTTACTCTCTCATTGTGTAACTGTCGAGCCTTCAGGATATAGCTAGCTGTGCATTAGTTATTGGATAATATATATATATATTTTAAGTAAAATACAGAGTGTATATAAATTAGGTCTAAGATAAATGTCTTCTAAAGCTAGACTTTTAAAAAAGGAAAGCCACCACTTGTAACCCTATGAAGGGTGTGTTTGGAACATCTGTTAAGTGATTCTAAACAACAACAAAAAAATTTTTTTAAGGGAAGTCATGCACCGAGGACATGAGAGTAATGAATTACACTAGTAACACCAATGGTTAACGTATTGAGCTGGTCTTACGTATGAAGCACTACTCTGAGCACTTTATTTGTATTCTCTCGCTTAGTCCTCATTCCTATGAAGTAGGGAATATTAAGTGTTAACTATTTTACAAAAGAGGAAACTGAAGCACAGTGAGGTTAAGTGCCCGACACTTGCTGCATCATACAGCTAAGGAAGTAGCCAGGCTTCAGAGGCAGCTGGCCTTGTTAACCACTCTTCCAGGGACATGGTTGTACAGTCTACAAGCTATTTAGTAGGAAGAACTGCTAACAGAATTACTGCTCCACACCCCCACCCCCCTCTTTTTTTTAACATGAGATTTTTCTTAAGTATCAGTTAGATCCTTTTGGATGTGTGGGAACAGAATTCAAGATAGTTGAGTTTACTACAATAGGAATGAGGAATCATATAATTCACACACTGAATGTTTAAATAAATGTGTAACCAATGTTTCTTTGACATGTTGGTTTAATGTTGTTAAATTGTAAACACTGAGGAAGCTTTTCTTTTTCAAAGGCAAGGATTTTTTTTTTTTTTTTAATGAATGCTAAATGCATGATTGTTATGCATAGCTTTCGGCCACTTGGCCTTGTTTCATTTGCATTGTACTTAATAGGTGTTAGAATAAGATTGAGGAGAGTTTATTTTTTTTTTAATTTAAGGCTTGGCTGTTGATAGTATTATGTTTTAGGACAGGCTAAGGAAGATTCTTAGAATAAAACAGGAGATTTAACAGTATGTGAGAAGACATAGGTGTTCATTGATGAGACTATCTGACTCCTGTCTCCCTCTGCCTGCCCCTGCTCCTCTTCCTTCCTCAAACCAAAGCAGACCTCATGAATACCGACTCAAAGCAATGTGTTCATTTAAGTTTTTCTTTCTTGGTAGAACTATGCAATGTTTTCAGGTGCCTCTGGCAGAGAGGCCAGCCTGGGAAACCACAGATAGTGACACTTCCAGTAAAGCTTTAGCAGTGTATGCGTGACCAATTTTGACAAGTTTTGGTATTCTGCCTTTCTAAGGATGAAAGCATAAAATGAGTCTCTAAATTAAAGAAATTTAGTTATGATTAACACTTGAACATCTACTCATTTACAAATGTAGTGCAGGCAGATTTCCCATGAGTCTCAGAGG
Source organism: Raphicerus campestris (assembly GCA_006410735.1). Classification (NCBI taxonomy): domain Eukaryota; kingdom Metazoa; phylum Chordata; class Mammalia; order Artiodactyla; family Bovidae; genus Raphicerus; species Raphicerus campestris. The sequence continues at coordinate 125,243 of SJYW01020730.1, read as the reverse complement.
CACTGTCCACTTTTCTGTTTCAGATTGGAGTGTAGAACTGTGTACGGGTTGGAGTCCAGAGTGAGATAAACCAATGCTGGTATCCATTCTGTAATGGGTTTCAGTGTATGTTAGGGGAAATCCTTTATTGAGTACCTTTTTAGATACTTGGAGTATACTTTTCTCCTTTATTTTGGTAAAATACACATAACATAAAAATTATTTTAATGTGCTTTTACATTTTATTTATTTATCTATTTTGATCGAGCCACTCGGCCTGCAGGATCCTACTTTCCTGACCAGGGCCTGAACCTGGGCCCTTGGCAGTGAAAGCATGGAGTCCACCAGACTTAAGGGAATTCTTTGTACTTTTTTAAAAGCAAATCTTTAAACAAAGATTTTCACTTAACTTTGGGGGCCCTCTGGAATGTTAACTGAGTTGCTTGGTTAATGGTTTGAACACTTCAAGCTGGGCTGAGAACTGACTGTTCCTGGGACTGAAAATACTTTTGGTATGGGAGCTACTATTTTTGAGTTATGAATGCAATTTAATCTTGTTCAGCTGAGTTTACACAGGAACCATTGAATGTAGGTATCTTATCTAAGCTTCTGAGCACAGGTAGTTAAGGCTAAGATTGAAAACTGGTGTGTTTAGTCTGTCTGGCAAAACTTCTGAGAACAATTTTAACTCATTACTTGTTTGTATGTTAGTGTCTATTTGGAACAGACCCAAGAGGAAACTGTCGTATGTTTCCTTGATTCTAAGTCCTAACTCTTTTCCCCTTTGATTTTAACGGTTCTGAAGTTGTCATATACACCTTGTCATATTTATTAAATGTTTACTTTATTGCATTTTCCCCATAAAGTTGCTACTACAGTTGCTGTTTACCTTTGCATCTAGAAAATTTGATAATTACATATTTCACTTAAATTTTAGAGTTGATAGATTTTTAAAAATGAGTTGATAGTAATGGGGGAAAACTAGTTTTATTTAATTAATTTTTTAATGATTTTAAATCACAAGACACTAAATCATGGAGAAATTCTTATTTGATACCTCCTTCCCTATCTTAACAACCTTTGATGATTTTGGTTTTTCTATCAGCAGTTTTAAGAGAGATAGTCAGTACCCCCTGGGAAATGCCAAAGAGCAAGCTGGCATTCTCCCCTCCCACAGTTTCCACTCAGTGGGGTCTGGTTACAGAACGTTGCCCCTTTCTGACTAACAGCCTCCAGGGTATTTGAGGATTTAGCCTCCCTCCCCATCCCCACCTTTAACTCTTGAAATTGGAAGCAAGAGGTACTCTAGCTTTGTTGTGAGAGAAACTTGGCTCTGAAGGTTGCTTCAGTGCTGTTGCAAGTTCTGTCTAGGGATGTCATTAGAGTACTTAATGGAAGCTTTAAACAAAGACACTTTCCAGATGCTGGATTCTGCCATCCTATAAATGTGTTCTCTAGAGGGTTGTACTCATCATGGCTATGGAAGGCTGTGGTTGGCTGTGCAATGGCCTGCAATCATTGCACCATCTTGATCAAGAGGGCCAGAGTCCTGTGACTTAGGGGTGAGGGGAGTGGCTCTCGTAGGTTCTGCAGCTTCTCACTGTATCCATCCTTAAGAACAAAACTGACAGTGCTGTTGAGGTGAGTATGGATGCGAGTGAGAAAGGGAAGGGGAAATCAGGAAGCAAGCCAGCCCTTGCAGTTGTGAGAGAGAACGTCAGGAAACAAATGGTAGCAGTGCGTGTGAACTCTTAAGGATGGCCCAGGATTCCACAGGAAGTCAGTTTGGGGATTGTTAACTTAAAAAAAGTTTCCTTCTTTGTTTCTCAAAGAAACAGAATGTCTTTTAAAGGGGCAAGTTACCTGCTGAAAAAATGGAAATAGATTGCTGGTAATGAAACAGTTTGGGCAGAAGATGAGTTTGTCCCCTTTAAATTGGTTGCATATGATTGCGAATGTATTCTAAAAGGAAATAAGTAAAAATGAAAATGGTGGTGTTAGGGCAGTGGGATTTTCAGATAACTTTCATTTTTCCAAACTCGTATGTTGCTGTTTTTCATAACAAATACCTATGGCTGATTCATGTTCAGGTTTGACAGAAAACAACAAATTCTGTAAAGCAATTATCCTTCAGTAAAAAGTAAATAAATTTTTAAAATATCATAAGAAAGTTGTTTGTTATTTTGTGTGTCCCTGTATCTTTCAGGTAACCTTTCTTATATCCTTGATTCCACAGAGCGGAGGCTGTGTCCCGCAGACACTAGCATCATGAATATATTTGATCGGAAGATCAACTTTGATGCACTCTTTAAATTTTCCCACATGTAAGTGCTTTGACCTTGACTGCTTCCTTTAAGTTTCCTTTTATATCTTTTTTTCTTTTCCTTTTCCTGGTGTATTAACTTTTGCATGTATGAACTAACATATTAACTTTGCTAGAGTTCAGAGGATCTGATAAAAGCATCCAAACTCTTAAGGGCTGCTGTGTGGTCACTGGAAAGCCAGTTAGTTGTTATAGTTTGGGTGTGTGTGTGTGTGAAGTCGCTCAGTCGTGTCCGACTCTTTGTGACCCCGTGGACTGTAGCCCACCAAGCTCCACGGTCCATGGGATTCTCCATGTACTGATTGTTAATTCTGGGCTGTGGGGCCTCCTTAAGAATTTAAGATTTTTATTCTTTCTTTATTGTATTAAAACTTATATTCCCTGAGAAGAAGGAAAATTATCCTTAGCTTAGAGAATAGATTGGTCCCGGAGTGATGGCCATTATTAACCTTCTTTCCTAGAACCCCCTCGACACAGCAGCACCTGAAGAAGGTTTATGCCAGTTTTGCCCTCTGTATGTTTGTGGCGGCTGCCGGGGCCTATGTCCATGTGGTCACTCATTTCATTCAGGTAAGAGCAGTTTTCTCCTCTAGTTACTGTGGCATAAATTGCGTTAGGAAGAAACTAGCTTAGCAGAGTGGTACAAGCCTGTGTCTCTCCGTAGTCTTTTTCAGTAGTTTGGGATCTGCACCCAGCTAAGTGAAAGTCATTCAGTCATGTCCGACGCTTTGTGACTTTCTCCAGGCCAGAATACTGGAGTGAGTAACCTTTCTCTTCTGCAGGGCATCTTCCCAACCCAGGTCTCCCGTATTGCAGGTAGATTCTTTACCACAAGGGAAGCCCAAGAATACTGGAGTGGGTAGCCTATCTCTTTTCCAGCAGATCTTCCCAATCCAGGAATTGAACAGGGTTCTTACTGAGCTATCAGGGAAGCCCAGCCAAAACTAGTCATAAATCAAGACATGCAGAGCCATTTATTCTTCTGGCAGTTATGCCCTCTCTAGATACTGAAAACAGGATGTCTTGACCCTGACACTGAATGCTGAGCTGCTGGCGTACGAGGCCCCCACCCCTGAGTAGAGACTTGACGTGCATGCTGGGGTGACTTTGCACAGTAACCTTTTTATCTGTTCTTCCATTCTTCCTCTTTTTGCCTGAATGACTGTGGAGTACTTGGATACAAAACACTGATTGTATGTTTAATTTCCTGGAGAGACAGGGTTGAGACCTTTAAGGACTTGGTCCATTTTATTCTATGATACAACTCATTTTCCTTTGTTGGGGGAGAGTTTGAGTTTGGTATCAATAAAAGGAACAGTTGAGGAATAACCGAAAAGTTTGAGGCTCGCTAACCAAGACTGGTCCCTTTGAGAGTTGTCCTTTTTAGTGTAAATATGGAGATGTACTTGTATTGGCATTTACCACAGCTGGGGAGTGGCGTGCTCAGACACCCCTATGCTCAGCCATCTCCTGGCAGAAGCTGTGTGAAAAATTACTTTGGACACCCAAAGAGAGAGCTTTGATCCTTCGAGTTTAGACCAAAACATTGTGCCTTTTGGGCAACAATGGCCCTTTTGGTTTCTGGTCGTGATGGCTTTTTTCAGTGAGACACAGTCATCCTCATTATTTGTGGATTCCGTATTTGTGAATTCACCTACTTGCCAAGGTGCCAAGGTTCATTTGTAACTCTAAAATCAACCTTTGTGGTGCTTTTGTGGACTTTTGCAGCCATACACAGATTGGCAAAAAATTCGAGTTGTCCACTGCCCCATGTTCCAGCTGAGGTTGAGCAAAGCAACACTGCCTTCTTTCAAGCTCTCATAGTGTCAACAAGTGTCCTTTTCATGGTCTATTTAGTCCACATTTTTGGCATTTTTATTTTTATTGGTGATTTTGATGTTTAAAATGGCCCCAAGCATAACGCTCAAATGTCTGGTATTGCTCAATGCAATACTGTGATTTGCCTTATAGAGAAAATACGTGTGTTAGATAAACTTCGTTCAGGAATGAATTACAGTGCTACTCAGCACAAGTTGTGTTAAAGGGTCATACATACCCAAGTGGCTTTAACCAGAAAGCACACATTCAGTAAGGTTTTGTGTTTTATTTAGGCCAGTTAATAAAAACATTGACAAGGTGCTCGAAAGAACTTAAACCTTCATTTCCTCCAGGAGCATTTGCTGGGTATCACTGATTCGTTGCTCACAGTGACTGTGTAGAACATAATTACTGTGAACACTGAGGATCGACTCTACCTTTAAAAGAAGGAAGGAACTTCGGTGTCTGCATACATCTTTAATGATTTTTTTCTGTCTCTATTGCCACTTTTCCCATTTGTTTTAAATTTTTTTTTCTTAAACTAATGCGTGTTCACCATAGAGAATTTAGAAAACAGATTCGTTATAAGAAGGAAATATAAAACCCTGTAATCCCATCACCCTAAAATAACTCTTATCATTTTGGTTCTTACTCTGTCTTAGTTCATTCACGCTGCTATAACAGAATACCATAAATTGGGTGGCTTGAACAAGAAACATCTCTCACAGCTTGGGAATTTATGATCAAAGTACTGGCAGATTTCTTGTGTGATAAGGGCTGGCTTCCTGTGTAAACAGCCACCTTCTGTGTCCCCACATAGTAGAAGGGGCAAAGGAGCTCTCTGGAATCTTTTATAAGATCATTAATCTCCCTTCACAAAAGCCCCACACTTATGACCTAATCACTTTCTGAAGACTCCACCTCCACATACCATTACATGGGGATTGGGATTTAAACATGAGTTTTGGGGGATACACAGTCATTCAGTTCTTGTCTCTCTCTATATATTTGTGTGTGTGTGTTTTAAAGGGATCAAAAAGAAGTCGTTCCTACTTATTCTGCAGATTGAAATGTTCTTTAAGCACCTGTCATTTTGATTCATCTTTTCTATTTCTTGGGCAAGACTCATAATTTGACTTGGGTAGTTACAGTGGATGGACTGCCTCTGGCATCCCATCATGGCCCTAACCCTGTCCCAGAGGGCTTTTGGTTTTTCTCCTCTGCCTTCATTGCCTTTTCCACTGCCTCCAGGTTATGATCAAATATTAAGAAGTTCAGGTGAATATTTTAACCCAATAAAGTCTCCTGCAAGATAAATTTGGTAGTTTCAAGCATTTAATTATTGAATCTGGATCTGACAGGCTGGCCTGCTCTCTGCCTTGGGCTCTTTGGGGTTGATGATTTGGCTGATGGCAACACCTCACAGCCATGAAACTGAGCAAAAAAGACTGGGACTTCTGGCTGGATTTGCTTTCCTTACAGGTATGTTTGGGATGGCTCTGATTTTGAGGGAGCAACACTGTATTTTAGTATCTCTTTAGACCAGAACTCAAGATACGTATGTATTCGATACATCCCAACTGGCACACTGTATTATCCTATCTTGTATTGAGTGTGCCTTGTGTTACTTTCTTATTTCATATAAGTGCATCTTGCTCCCCCATCGAGAGGGTAAGCTGTTTGTGACTCGTGACTGTGACTTCTACTTTTGTATCCAAAAATAAGCATTTGTGTGCTTGAATGAATGAAGTTTAAGAGCTTAGGTAGCATGACTTGTTAACAGCGGACATGGGACTAAACAGCGGCCCGAGAATCTGACTTAATTAAGGACTCAACGCTGGCAACTTTCGTAGGAGCGTCTGGTTTGAATCTTGCAGACAGTTCATTAAAGCCATACGTCGAGATTCATCCTACAGGGCACTTTGCTGATTCTCAAGAAAAGAAGTACAAGCACAGCTCTTCTAGAATAATCGTTAAGGAAAACAGTTCAAGCTACATAGTATAAAAATACTCGCAGAGCAACATTTGAGTTAATACAACTTGTTCTGAGTGTGTCTAATCTGTACAGTTTTGAAGAAATTGTAGAAAGGAAGGGATTTAGAGATTAGATTTTTAGATCAGGAAAAGCTGGTTTTTGAAAGTGTTAAGAAGTGGGATGAGCAGGAGGAGGGGGCATGGCCAGAGTAGAGGGAGTATTGGAGCTGGGACAGGTTTCCCTCCTGTTGGCAAGTGTCCACCTGCAGAACTGGTCTGGCCTTTTCTGCTACACAGGGAATCAGTCTGCATGACCACAGGTTGTTGGCCACTTTTCACCACTTTGCTCTTTATCCTTTTCTTCTATTCTGATTCCCAATCTGGCCCACATTACAGTCTCACATCACACTCTTCAGAGTTTTTCAGCCTTACAGTTTAGCTTGACAGTGTTTGAAATGCCTGCTTCATTTCTCCTAATCTCTGTTCCTCCTGGGTCATCCATGATTTTCAGCCGAGGACTTGGTTTTGCAGCTCTGTGCATAAATAACTTAGTCAAGTATATGTTCTCTGGAAAACAGTTGAGGATGGAAGGGAGGGAGACTGAATTATCTTAGTCCACATGTTTTGTTTTCTAGGGCTGCAAGCTTGCCCATGCTATTGATTAATCCTTCAAGAACTGGTGTTTATGTTATGTTCTGGGGCTTTTTGTTTCCTAGGAGTTGGCCTGGGCCCCGCTCTGGACTTGTGCATTGCCATCAACCCCAGGTAACTATGTTAGTAGTGTCTTAGGTCTTTATACCTTAATGAAGATACCTTCTAAACAAAGGTTATATACCGGTAGCCCTTGATACAATGGCCTTTTCCTTTAACAGCATCCTTCCCACTGCCTTCATGGGCACAGCAATGATCTTCACTTGCTTCACCCTGAGTGCACTCTATGCCAGGCGCCGTAGCTACCTCTTTCTAGGAGGTATGTATGGGCTGGAAAACAGGAAGAGGATCTTTGCTTTAGCCAAAATTCTCCCTGGGACCCTTTCCCTCCTTCCAACTTGTAACTGTTGGGTTGAGAATGAAACCCTTTGTTTTTGGGGAGAAAGTAAAGAATGGCTTTAATGAGATTGCTGAACTTTGTGTTAGCTTTTCTCAAGGTGGCTTTTTGTCTTCCCTTCTAGGTATCTTGATGTCGGCCATGAGCCTGATGCTCTTGTCTTCCCTGGGGAACCTCTTCTTCGGATCTGTTTGGCTTTTCCAGGTGAGATTTGCTTATAACTTTCCAGTCCCCATTTACTTTGTGTTTCTTTCTCTTGTTTAATCTCCTAAAACCAGGAAAGGCTAGGAATCCTCCAAAACTCTTATCTTCATGGGGCAGTGCTCTTGAAGCCTCCCCACTCATCCTTCCAGAGTGGAACCTTCTGCTACAGGTCGAAGTACAGACTGAACAGGGGTTGGGCATTGCAGGGGAGATGGTGGTTTACTCAGAGATCATTTTTCTAAAACCAGTCCAGCAGTGGCTTCTTGTTAAAACGATCAGAGCTCTTTCAGTGACCTAAAGAAAAATAAGTGCAGAATTGTGCTTGGGAAGGTAATATGGTCTTCATTGTGGGCTTCCGTTTCCATGAATGTTGGTGTCTGTAGGGTTAGTGTTTGATGTACTTTGAAGTGACCAAGGTCCAGAGAGAGGTATGACTGTTTTTCTCTACAATGTCTACTGCTTGGTAATGTCTTATTCTTGTTTTGCCAGGCAAACCTGTATATGGGGCTGGTGGTCATGTGTGGCTTTGTCCTTTTTGATACTCAACTCATTATTGAAAAGGCTGAAAATGGAGATAAAGATTATATCTGGTGAGTGTGAAAATGGTCTTTAATAAGTATGGAAGAGGAGGCTACTCTTCAGCGGCTCTTTCCTGAATCTCTGGGATGATCTTTTGTCTGACTCACCTCTGCTTGCACATTGGTAGGAATAAGAGTGGACCAGGTGGCACTGGCTAACTTACATGGCCAACCTACAGGGGTATACATGATGGAATATCCAGGGTTTTGGAACTATGCAAAGACATCAGATTTTTAAAAGTTGGACTATTGATAGGTATTTAATTATCCTTACTTTGAATAGTGGTTACCTCTAGGCAGACGAGAGGGAGAGGAATCTTCCATGTTTTACTCTTTATACTGTTGTAGTCTTTAAACCATTAACAATGAGGAAAAGATATGTATATAATTTTTTTTTAATGTAATCCTCTCATAGTCTCAACTAGGTTGTTCAAGGTTCAGACTTAAGCCTCTACAGTCTAAATTTTCTTTTTTCTGTGCTCCATGGCTTCATGGAGTTAAAGAGGGTCCCAGACAATAGAGTTTTACTTAGTTGGTGGTAGGGTGCTGGTGAGGTTGACTCTTGGGGTTGGGATGAGGTTTTTATGTCCTATAGGGCTTTTATGTACCTCTGTGGGCTTGGGGATAAAAACAAGTGGAAAGTGCAGTTTATAACCTGGTTCTTCTCTTTCAGGCACTGCGTTGACCTCTTCTTAGATTTCGTAACTCTCTTCAGAAAGCTCATGATGATCCTGGCCATGAATGAGAAGGTTAGCACCACCCAAAGAGGAAAGACTGGCTACTGAGTTCAGCATCTGTGTGTCCTTCAAACTTGAAAACTTGCTCACACTGTGTGTGGGTCCAGGGTACTTGTAAGGCAGGCCACTGAATATGAATTAAACTAGAAAGATGTGTATAAGAGACAGGAGTNAAAGACTGGCTACTGAGTTCAGCATCTGTGTGTCCTTCAAACTTGAAAACTTGCTCACACTGTGTGTGGGTCCAGGGTACTTGTAAGGCAGGCCACTGAATATGAATTAAACTAGAAGTCTTTAGCTGTTGGATAAAAAGGAACAAGTAAAGACTTTTTTTTTTTTTTTTTTTAAAGAAAATGTCTCCCTAAGATTAGTATCAGAAGGAAAAGAGCTTCAGTGGCAGCAAGAAACAATTAGTATATATGAAGAATTTAAATGCTGTAAAGATAGCTTTAACTCAAAAAGACATATCCTAGAGGATTTGGATAATATTGACAGCCAGCCTTTTTTATTTCAGAAATAGGCCGTTTGTATACATTTGTTGGTCTAATTTTTTTTCCCAGTGAGGTATTCCATGTAGGGTTAGTGAGGGGCAAACATTGTCCACTCCAGTAGTAGGGGAACAGCTGAAAGCACAAGCCTTTCTTTCCAGAACGTAAATGGAACAAGTGACAGGCAGCAGTGGTGGATGCTGGCGACTGGGTAGGATGTGTGGTCGCCCGTCTCGTCTGTGCCATGAGTGGGCTGAGCACGAAGCAGGCCTCCCAGTGCAGTGAAGAGTTTGGCTGGACTGGATTATTTTGAATGTTGGCTTATGCCCAGGATTTATATTTCCGTCTCAGACCTAATGGAAAGTTGGTCTTGGCCTCTCATTTAGTTCTTTTAGGATAGACTGCCAGTCTGCAGCGTTTGGTAGTTGGGATCTGAGCTGTCATGGTTGGGAGTAACCAGGAGTGGTCAGGCAGCGCACCTGGCTTCACATCGGATAGAAGTGGGAGCAAGTGTGTAGCTTTTATTCTTCTCAAGTCTGGCAATTTGGAGGACTGCCAGTGGAAGACGTTTAAGCTTTAGCTCCTCCTACACCAAAGTAGCTTCTCTCCTTCCGTCTTACTATACCTAATCAAAGGCAGTCAGCTGTTGGCTCACTCAAGAGTTTTAGCTTAACTGTCAACACCAGAAGTTAATTGGGTCATTTTCCTCCATTTCTAGGATAAGAAGAAGAAGAAATGAAGCAGCCATCCAGCTTTCCCCAATTTGACTTCCTCTCCCTCCGCCCCTCATTTCTTCTTTGCACACATTACAGGTGGTGTGTTCTGTGATAATGAAAAGCATCAGAAAAGCTTTTGTACTTTGTGGTTTTCTCTATTTTGAATTTTTTGATCCAAAAAACTGATTAGCAGAATATAGTTTGGAGTTTGGCTTCGTATTCCTGGGGTTTTTCCCCGCCCCCGTTTTCTGTCAGCCCCCACCCTTNTTTTTGATCCAAAAAACTGATTAGCAGAATATAGTTTGGAGTTTGGCTTCATAAACCTGGGGTTTTTCCCCGCCCCCGTTTTCTGTCAGCCCCACCCTTAGTCTCTTCCTCTGCTCAAGCAGCCAGCCCACCGTGATAAGGAACAGGGTCTGCAGCAGAGGCAAGCTCCAAGAGTCCTCTCTCCGGCTGAGCTTCACCAAGTGGACCAGGACTGTTTGGTAAAGACGCCTCGGCCCTTCCTTCCTCAGCGTTGTTTGGTTTCTGCACAGTTCCTGTGGGACTAGGCAGTGTGTTTTCCACTGGAAAGACTGCTGGTCCCATTGTTACTTGGGCTCATTGTATCTGAGCTGTCAGCCCCTACAAGGAAAACGAAAAGCCTCTTCTGGTGGATGCTGAGCTTCTTCTGAGCTGCCCAAGTCTCCGCTGGTCTGGCAAACACACCTTTCTGCCTTGCTGTCACAAAAGGAATGTGGATTTGTGTGTGTTCCCTTCCCAATCTCTTACCTGATCCTCAGGGAATCTGCCTGCTTTCCTTCCATGGGGGTGGGAGGATTTCAGTACAAAGGGAAATTCTTGTCAGGCGTTTATGAAAGGCTGATTATTTATGGCAAGATATGGAAAATTACCAAACTGTCCCAGTCTTTTTTTTGATCACTATCTTAATTACTGAGTGGCCCCTATTAGGTGACTATGAATAAGGATCCCAGGACAGGAAGGATAAGGAAGGGGCATGGTTGTGCCTCTAGGATGATTGGATTCCCAGATAAGGACCCGACTGAGGCAGGAGAGAGCAAAATCTCCACTAAGTGCATCTTTGTTCAGACCCGGGGAACCGGCTGTGATGGCTCTGGAGGCAGCATTCGGAACAGTCCTTGGGTGCATTGTTGTCTTATCTCACCTGAGCACCAATAAGTAGCATCAGGCCAGAGGTTTGGGGCAGTTGATAAATGTCCGTTTTACAGATGCACTTTTAGGTTTTGATCTGTTCACTGGTTTCTAGAAATCTGCAGCTGCCTTTAGGCAGGGGCCGGGTGACCAAACCTAATTTCCTGCAACTTTCTGTTTGCAAGTGTAGGGGGCAGTACTAATGGGGATCACCAGCTGCTCCCCGTGAGTTGCCACAGTCAGCTGGCCCAGAAGGGAAGGCAACCTTGGGAATGGTGGTGGCTTTGGCTGTCCACAGAGCTTCAGCCTAAGGAGGCTGGAGCCATTGAAAATTCATTGCTTGTAGGACACCATTTTGGGCTTTCATTGTTCACGACCAGTATATACAGTTTGACCCAGTGGCTGCTGGTTCGCAGCGTACCACATCACCGTACCCTTTGATACAGTTGTGTTGGCAGGCTGTGTGGTTCCTGGAATGGCATGCCGCCTGGAAGAATGGCTTGCTTTTGCAGAGGATGCTGCTCTCTAATTGAGCTGCTGTCCCCAGCCTGTCACTTGACAGTTTACCAGAAGGGATTTCCTTCCTATCAACCCCCCACTAGCAACTCTCCATAAATTTGTCGATTCTCTGCTAGGCCTGAGAATCTGAGTTACATCTGAAGCCGAACTCCACCTCTTGTGCTTTTTTGCTTGGGATTAAAGGAGTTTTCTTTAGAAACAGTGCCAAGAATGACAAGATATAAAAAACTACTTTTAAAGAAAATGCCTAACAGGTTTTTAATACAGTAATCACTGTAGTTATCACTTTCTTTTCTAGTTCCTTGGTTTTCAGCTCAGGCTGCATTCTCTAACTCATACTGTGAAGACAAAGGTGTTTTTGATTCAGAAATATATGAAATCTACATAGTCTTAATTTGTAAAAAATAAAATTCCTTAACCTTTTCTGGTGTGTGTGTGTGGAATTCAAGGCTACAGCTGAGTTTGAGGTGCTGTTGACTTCCTGTTTTTGAGGCTGGGAGTGGGACAGGATTAAGTTCCTGCTCTAGGTATCAGTAGAAGCAAAGAGACCTCCTCCTCCCCCCCCCCCAGGCCTCCCATTCTTGTAGACCCAGCTTGCCACAGATGTTGGGAATATTCTGTGTTCCATACACAGCCCAGGCCTTTTTCCGGTCCTCTTGCACCGGGCCTTTATTGCAGGGAGCTCATGGCAGCAGCATGGATAGCTGGTTCCAGTATGCCGCCAAGCTTTGAAGTTTGAGGATGCATAATGGAAAGGGGGCTTCCCTAGTGGCTCAGATGGTGAAGAATCCGCCTGCAATGCGGGAGACCTGGATTCAATCCTTGGGTTGGGAAGCGCCCCTGGAGGAGGGCATGGCAACCCACTCCAGTATTCTTACCTGGAGAATCCCCATGGACAGGAGNGGCTCAGATGGTGAAGAATCCGCCTGCAATGCAGGAGACCTGGATTCAATCCTTGGGTTGGGAAGCGCCCCTGGAGGAGGGCATGGCAACCCACTCCAGTATTCTTACCTGGAGAATCCCCATGGACAGGAGCCTTGGCAGACCACAGTCCATGGCATTCCAGAGTCAGATGCAACTAAGCACAGCACAGTATGTAATGGAAAAAGCATCACAACTCACTCATGCAAGTATTCATGGTCACCCACTGGGCCAGGCTCTGTTCTGGGTGCTAGAAATCAGTGGAAATATAAAAATCCTTGTCTTTATAGTGTTTATGCCATTAAAAGCCAAAATTTGCATTCCAGTTGCTCCAGTTTGGCTTGCTTGCCCTCTCCTCAGCAGCTTCCTGTTAGTCTGACTCCTGCCTGAGGCTCCAGCTGAGGTGGAGCAGGAAATGGGAGGGGCTTCAGGGAGTAGTACCCTCCCCCCTCCCGCCCCCAATCTTTGTAACCAGAGCAGGAGAGTGAGCTCCCTTTTAGCCTCCCAACCTGCCCACCAGTCAACAAGTTAAATTTTTAAGAGATGGCGTAGCTACTCATTGCGGGCCTAACAGGCCTGCAGGCTGAATTAGAGTGGGGAAGGTCTTGGTGGATGTCAGAAGTGGAAAGATGTTCCATGCTGGGGGTAAAGATGGATAAGGCACTTCCTGCTATTCAGTCACAGTGGAGCAGCACAGGAAGCCACATACAGACATGAAGTTCCTATGTGGAAATGCAGGGCCATGGGACAAGAGAGCCCTGTGCCCTGATTCAGGGAAAAGTGTGTAGGAGATGATACGTGAGCAAAGGTGAGATCTTGAAGATCGAGTCAGAGGTTAAGATGGACAGTGCTGGGAATGGGCCTTTTCAGGTCAAGAGATTAGTATCAGAAAGTGCACAGGAGTATGATTCAGCATGGGGTGCACTGGGAGCTGCAATGGCTGGGTTGTAAATTTTGAGAGGACCAGGAGGACATGAGGAGGAAGGGAGCTAACTTAGGGCCTGCCTTTGGGTGCTAAGGATCTGGCCTTGTCCTGAGGGCAGCTGAGAGCACTGAAGAGCTTTGAGGGAGGGAGTGGTTGGATTTGTATCCTCACATTTCAGGTGGCTACAGAGTAGAATGGGGAAGGGGCTAGTTGAAAGGCAATTATTACACTAATCCAGATGTGGTCTCTCTTAACGTGTCAGTAAAAGGAAGCAGAGCTCCTTGGAAAGATGGTGCTTAGAGGTCGGCCCAGGAAATGTACAAAATCAACCTGGAACATAATGTTATGCCAGAAAGCAAAGAAACTATCAAAAATGACTACTGCAGTGTCATTCAGAAGGACTCAGGGCTCAAGAGGCTTCTGGCCAAAAATGGGATAATTTGAGCATCAATAAGAATTTTAAACTCATAAGTTAATGATATTTTAAAAATATTGGTCACTTTTGGTGGATGTCAGCTGTTGCTGCTAAGTGCTTAGTCGTGTCTGACTCTGCAGTCCCATGGACTGTAGCCCACCAGTCTCCTCTATCCTTTCTTTTCTGTATAAACTGTACTTAAGGATAATCAAAAATAAGTTTTCAAGTTTCTCTCTATAGAAGTATTCCAGCTAATAGACGAACAAATTAGAGGATNCTAGCTCTGAGGGAAGCCAGGCACGGGTTCTGAGGCGGTTCAAGCTGCCAGGTGGTGAGCCCTCTCAGGAGAGGACCTGAGTCTCCAGTCAACAGCCAGTTCTGGCTTGCCAGCCACCTGGAAAGCAGATCCTGCAGGACCCATCAAACTTCCAAGTGATAGCAATTTCAGGAGACACAGACCCAGAACTAGCTAAGCTGCTCCTGAATTCCTGACCCACAGCAACCGTGTGACAATAAATGTTTATTGTTGCTTTAAAACACTTTAGTTACACAGCAATAGATAACTTACACCAACCTGGACTAGATAGTTGATGATTTAAAGAAATATTGCTAATGCATAATGCTAATCATGTAATTGTGATGATTTTTTTTAAGCTATCTTTTAGAGATGCATACAGAAGTATCTATAGATATATTAATATACTGCCTGAGATTCACTTCAAAATAATGCAGTTGGGTGGCAGCAGGGAGTGGAGGGCATAGGNATGTAATTGTGATGATTTTTTTTAAGCTATCTTTTAGAGATGCATACAGAAGTATCTATAGATATATTAATATACTGCCTGAGATTCACTTCAAAATAATGCAGTTGGGTGGCAGCAGGGAGTGGAGGGCATAGGTGAAGTAAATGGTCATGTTTATGTTGGTTGTATCTGGGCTTCCGTGACAGCTCAGTGGTAAAGAATCCACCTGCCAGTACGGAAGATGCAGGAGATGTGGGTTTGATCCCTGGGTCAGGAAGATTCTGGAGGAGGAAATGGCAACCCACTCCAATATCCTGGAAAATTCCATAGGCAGAGGAGCCTGGCAGACTACCGTCCATGGGGTCCCAAAGAGTCTAACACAACTGAACACTCGTGCACACACGTGTATACACAGACACACACACAGCTGGGCAATAGACACATTCATTGTTCTATTCTCTCTACTTTTTTTGTATTGTTGAAAATTTCTATAATAGAAAGTTGGAAATAAATGGTCCAGGCAAGAGAAAAGATGGTTTGAAAAAGAGCAGTAATTATAAGGACAGGAAGATAGACAATGAGATAAAATATTCAGGGGGTGAAATGTTCAGGACTTGGTGACTGAACAGATGTAGAGAGGGGAGGAGGAAACACCTTGGGTGGCTGACAGGTGTCTGGGTGGCCCTACTGTCCACTTGTAGCTCTGCAGACTTGGGTGAGTCAACCAAGATGTCATTGCCAGTGATGAGATAAAACGGTACAACCTCTAGAACGAAACTGACTGTCTCTTATAACATTCAACATATATTAAAGCAATTACACTACTGTGTATTAATCCTAGAGAAATTAAAATCTGTATTCACACAAAAATCTGTACACAGGGACTTTGCTTGTCATCCAGTGGTTAGGAAGCTGAGCGTCCACTGCAGTGGGCATGGGTTCAATTCCTGCTCAGGGAATTGAGATCACACAAGCCATGTGGTATGGTCAAAAACAAATTACCCTCCCCGCTCTCCATATACAAATGTTCAGAAAAGCTTTATTAATTAGCAAAAACTGGAAATAATCCAGACACCCTTCAACAGGGCAATATATTGTACAAACTAACAGTGGTACACCCATGCAATGGAATATTACTCTGCAATGAAAAGTAAAAGCCATTCAGGTCTACTATATTCTTCTACTTCTCTGTACATTCATTATATAGGGGCTTCCCTGGTGGCTCAGATGGTAAAGAATCTGCCTGCAATGCAGGAGACCTGGATTCAATTCCTGGGTCAGGACCATCCCCTGGAGAAGGAAATGGCAACCCACTCCAGTATTCTTGTCTGGAGAATTCCATGGACAGAGAAGCCTGGCAGGCTACATGAGGCTGCAAAGAGAGTCTGACACAACTGAGCAACTAACACTTTCACTTTTCATATTCATCTTCTTAATTTTTGAGAGTTTGGTACTCCAACTAAAAATCTTAATTTATCTACTTAAACAATTGTAATATATAGTGGAACTATATGCAACTTTGTTCTATATTTTCCAAGTCTCCTGCAAAAGAGGAGATAAGATAAAGTAATATTTCCTGTAAAATAATGTTATCATTTTATATGATAAAATACAAAAATATGTTATCATATTTCCATAATTTAAAAAATAAAAGGAAAAACCATAGATACATACAACTCAGGTGGATCTCAAAGGCAATATTTTATGAAGGTTGAGGGACCCCGGGGAAGTCCCACAACCTTAAGGAGGTTGCGGAAATCTTTTTAATCTGCCCTCTAACAGAACCCCTGCAGCCTAGGTTCAGGCCCTACTGAATCTCGCCTGGAGTATTGCTCCAGCCTCCTTCCTGGCCTCCTAGCTCCCAGCCTTGGTTCTCTCCTATGCACTCTGCACACTATTTCTAGATGAATCCTTCTGGTGGTGAACACTGAACTTTTCAATGACTCATTTTTGCTGTCAGGAAAAAGTCCAAACTTTGCATCATACATTTGAGCTTCCTGCTTACCTTTGTCCTCTCATCCTTTAGTCCTCTAGGCATAATAAACTCAAACTTACGCTAGAATGTTCCATTTGATTCTTCATTGCCAGGCTTTGGTATTTTTATTTTTCTGCTTAGAACTTTCATCCCCATCCGTTCTGCTTGATTCATCACACCCACCTTGCAGGCCTTAGTTTTCTTACCTTATCTAGGAAGCCTTCTCTGAACACCCAAGACTGGGTTTTAGCCCCTTCTGGGGCCTCTAAGCGTCTGGACACCCTCCATCGTAGCACTCTCCACGTCCTCCTATGACCCGTCACCTGGTGACTGGCATCACTGGCATCACCCACCAGAACTGAATCCTGAAGGCTAGGGCCTACCATGTTCGTCCCTGGGTCGCTGGTCTAGCTCATTGCTTCACACCTACTAAGAGTCCAGTGAAAGTTCCTTGAGTGAACGACAGTGCGGGTGGATGCGGAAACAGAGTGAAAGGGGCGGCATGGCGTGGGGAGGAAGGGCCCCAGCTGAGCGTCCTGACTTCAGAAGGGGCAAGAAGAGGGAGGCAAATGAAGCCCAAAGTCCCTTCTGTTCCTTGGCCAATCCTGCCTGCCTTGGGACAGGCTGTGGGGAAAATGCCCACCACGAGTCCCAGGCGGGGGCGGACTTGGTGGGGGGGGTTCGGGGCAAACAGACTCTGACAGTTTATGTCCATCCAAGTCCACATATTCCTGGTCTCCGTACTTTGTGCAACGCATGCAGTAGGTGCGAGGAGATAGTAACCCAAGTTCCTTGTGTACGGTCATCGAGGAAGGGAGGCGCCCTGCATGTCCTCTGCTCGCCACAAGGTGGCCCTTCAGATCCGCAAACCTCTCAGATGGGCGCTGCCGCCTGGGCGCCACCTGGTGGCCATGTATTTTCCAATTGTTGGATAGGAAAGGATTTTTTTGAAGTGGAAGAAGCTCTCACAAAGAACATATGAGGCAAACTTAAACATGAGGCTCTTAAAAAACTCCCTGGAGTGCTTCTGCCTTAGAGAAGGCCCCCAGTGCTATCCTGTTAGCTTTTCCACGAGTCAGTGACAGAAACCCGATCTCCCGGTAGCTTCTGCCGTCTTAGGCCCCAGCTGCCCTCGGCCCAGACGCTGCTCTGCAGGCTCACTCTCCTGCAGGAATCATCCGCTGCACTTAGAGATCTGTCTTCAATTGTGCCCCTGTGGGTGGTTCTCCACCACCCACTCCCCGAACCACCCACTCCCCGGTTCGCGGATCTTTACGTCTCCCAGGGCTTTCACCTCTGGCTCATCGCAGCCAGCCTCAGAGTACAAAAGTCCGTACAGAAATCCAGTCTTCCAGTCTCAGACCACCGCTCGCATCCTCCCAGCTTCCGCTCTGGAGGCACTGAAACTCCAGTCCTGCCCCTTAACCCCTCTCTTAACTCTTATTCCACTTAACTCTGCTCTTTCAGTGCTTGCCTGGCATCAACCTCTTCTTTGCGTTTGTGCGGACTCTGGAGCTGGACTGCCTGGGTTTGAATNTCCCAGGGCTTTCACCTCTGGCTCATCGCAGCCAGCCTCAGAGTACAAAAGTCCGTACAGAAATCCAGTCTTCCAGTCTCACACCACCGCTCGCATCCTCCCAGCTCTGGAGGCACTGAAACTCCAGTCCTGCCCCTTAACCCCTCTCTTAACTCATTCCACTTAACTCTGCTCTTTCAGTGCTTGCCTGGCATCAACCTCTTCTTTGTGTTTGTGCGGACTCTGGAGCTGGACTGCCTGGGTTTGAATCACAGGTCTTCCTTAGACAAGCTTGGACTTTGGGCAACTCACTTAAGCTCTCTGAGCCTCACTCTCTCTTTAAAATGGGGGGGGGGGGAACCGCTTCCTTAAAAGGTTGTGGTGAAGGTGTGTGAGCACTTAGAACAGTGCCTGGCACACTGTAAACGCTGCAGAGGTGTTTGCTCTTATATGTGATTACTGCTCAAGCTGGAGCCTATGGCGGATGACCTTACCAGCCACCTCAACAAAGCCCATCCTTGCACTAAGCCCACAGTCTTCCTTTTCCATCCTAGAACCAGACGTCTGCACTCTGCTAAGAGAAGAAACAGAAAACCCAAAAACCCAGTTTTGCCCCTGGATATTTCTGATTCTCAGCCTCCACTGGGCTCCAGTCTCCTTTGAAAAATCCTTGACTTGCCTTTAGCCTCACTCCTCTCTTCTGTCTGCAGTGACCATTCCACATTGTCACCACTGTCTCCATTCACAGGATATGAAATTCAAAATGTATAAAAGGTTACAGTGACAAAAGGGTCCCTCTGTGGCAATTTGATAAACACAGCCACCATATTCTACAGTCACTCTTCCTGACATGAGATGACCCTTTGGCTCTCATTCTGATCCTCACATCCATGCACACGCCCTGCTTTGTTCCTGTCTCCTGAAACCCTTCCACTGGATCCTCTTGAGCTCATGGCTCTTCATCAGCAAACTGCCCATGGACATAAACTTTTTTTTTCTTTTTAAATTTTTGGCCACACCCTGCAGCATGTGGGATCTTAGTTTCCTGACCAAGGATCAAATCCACATCCCCTGCAGTAGAAAGGCAGAGTCATAACCACTGGACCACCAGGGATGTCCCTGGATCCAGCCCCTTTAAACATCCCTGGAGCGGCAGTCTGAGGGCAGGTTGGAAAAGAATTTCCAGACATAGAGCACTTGAGAAGGGAGCGAGCGTATTAAGAGCAAGGAGTAGAGATAATGAAGGTGCTGCAAAAGCAGTGGGCCGGGGAAAGCCGACGGTTCTTTTCGTGGGTTAGTAGCCAATTTGTACAGACTCAAGACAAAGAAAATTCCTGCTGGAAGGGTGGCATTAGGTGGTTGGTTAGGGCGCTATAGGGTGAGTAGCAGGATGGGCATTTTCACCTAGTTTGGGGACAGGAAGCTGGTCAGTAAGGATCAGGGGCTTTTGGCTGGTTAGTAAGGGTCAAGGGTCTTTTGACAAGGTTACAGCGGGGCGCAGTCAGTTCTGGAGATGAACTTGGTTCTGGACTCCACTTCTCTGGCCTCAGTTCAAGGCCTCTCCCTGTGACCTAGGGATCAGTTCAGTTCAGTTCATTTCAGTCGCTCAGTTGTGTCTGACTCTTTGCAACCCCATGGACTGCAGCACACCAGTCTTCCCTGTCCATCACCAACTCCCGGAGCATAATCAAACTCGTGTCATCACGTCAGTGATGCCATCCAACCATCTCATCCTCTGTCATCCCCTTCTCCTCCTACCTTCAATCTTTCTCAGCATCAGAGTATTTTCCAATGAGTCAGTTCTTTGCATCAGATTGCCAAAGTATTTGCGGTTCAGCTTCATCATCAATCCTTCCGATTCAGGACTGATTTCGNGCTGTGGGGAAAATGCCCACCACGAGTCCCAGGCGGGGGCGGACTTGGTGGGGGGGGTTCGGGGCAAACAGACTCTGACAGTTTATGTCCATCCAAGTCCACATATTCCTGGTCTCCGTACTTTGTGCAACGCATGCAGTAGGTGCGAGGAGATAGTAACCCAAGTTCCTTGTGTACGGTCATCGAGGAAGGGAGGCGCCCTGCATGTCCTCTGCTCGCCACACGGTGGCCCTTCAGACCCGCAAACCTCTCAAATGGGCGCTGCCGCCTGGGCGCCACCTGGTGGCCATGTATTTTCCAATTGTTGGATAGGAAAGGATTTTTTTGAAGTTGAAGAAGCTCACACAAAGAACATATGAGGCAAACTTAAACATGAGGCTCTTAAAGAACTCCCTGGAGTGCTTCTGCCTTAGAGAAGGCCCCCAGTGCTATCCTGTTAGCTTTTCCACGAGTTAGTGACAGAAACCCGATCTCCCGGTAGCTTCTGCCGTCTTAGGCCCCAGCTGCCCTCAGCCCAGACGCTGCTCTGCAGGCTCACTCTCCTGCAGGAATCATCCGCTGCACTTAGAGATCTGTCTTCAATTGTGCCCCTGTGGGTGGTTCTCCACCACCCACTCCCCGAACCACCCACTCCCCGGTTCGCGGATCTTTACGTCTCCCAGGGCTTTCACCTCTGGCTCATCGCAGCCAGCCTCAGAGTACAAAAGTCCGTACAGAAATCCAGTCTTCCAGTCTCAGACCACCGCTCGCATCCTCCCAGCTTCCGCTCTGGAGGCACTGAAACTCCAGTCCTGCCCCTTAACCCCTCTCTTAACTCTTATTCCACTTAACTCTGCTCTTTCAGTGCTTGCCTGGCATCAACCTCTTCTTTGCGTTTGTGCGGACTCTGGAGCTGGACTGCCTGGGTTTGAATCACAGGTCTTCCTTAGACAAGCTTTGACCTTGGGCAACTCACTTAAGCTCTCTGAGCCTCACTCTCTCTTTAAAATGGGGGGGGGGGAACCGCTTCCTTAAAAGGTTGTGGTGAAGGTGTGTGAGCACTTAGAACAGTGCCTGGCACACTGTAAACGCTGCAGAGGTGTTTGCTCTTATATGTGATTACTGCTCAAGCTGGAGCCTATGGCGGATGACCTTACTAGCCACCTCAACAAAGCCCATCCTTGCACTAAGCCCACAGTCTTCCTTTTCCATCCTAGAACCAGACGTCTGCACTCTGCTAAGAGAAGAAACAGAAAACCCAAAAACCCAGTTTTGCCCCTGGATATTTCTGATTCTCAGCCTCCACTGGGCTCCAGTCTCCTTTGAAAAATCCTTGACTTGCCTTTAGCCTCACTCCTCTCTTCTGTCTGCAGTGACCATTCCACATTGTCACCACTGTCTCCATTCACAGGATATGAAATTCAAAATGTATAAAAGGTTACAGTGACAAAAGGGTCCCTCTGTGGCAATTTGATAAACACAGCCACCATATTCTACAGTCACTCTTCCTGACATGAGATGACCCTTTGGCTCTCATTCTGATCCTCACATCCATGCACACGCCCTGCTTTGTTCCTGTCTCCTGAAACCCTTCCACTGGATCCTCTTGAGCTCATGGCTCTTCATCAGCAAACTGCCCATGGACATAAACTTTTTTTTTCTTTTTAAATTTTTGGCCACACCCTGCAGCATGTGGGATCTTAGTTTCCTGACCAAGGATCAAATCCACATCCCCTGCAGTAGAAAGGCAGAGTCATAACCACTGGACCACCAGGGATGTCCCTGGATCCAGCCCCTTTAAACATCCCTGGAGCGGCAGTCTGAGGGCAGGTTGGAAAAGAATTTCCAGACATAGAGCACTTGAGAAGGGAGCGAGCGTATAAAGAGCAAGGAGTAGAGATAATGAAGGTGCTGCAAAAGCAGTGGGCCGGGGAAAGCCGACGGTTCTTTTCGTGGGTTAGTAGCCAATTTGTACAGACTCAAGACAAAGAAAATTCCTGCTGGAAGGGTGGCATTAGGTGGTTGGTTAGGGCGCTATAGGGTGAGTAGCAGGATGGGCATTTTCACCTAGTTTGGGGACAGGAAGCTGGTCAGTAAGGATCAGGGGCTTTTGGCTGGTTAGTAAGGGTCAAGGGTCTTTTGACAAGGTTACAGCGGGGCGCAGTCAGTTCTGGAGATGAACTTGGTTCTGGACTCCACTTCTCTGGCCTCAGTTCAAGGCCTCTCCCTGTGACCTAGGGATCAGTTCAGTTCAGTTCATTTCAGTCGCTCAGTTGTGTCTGACTCTTTGCAACCCCATGGACTGCAGCACACCAGTCTTCCCTGTCCATCACCAACTCCCGGAGCATAATCAAACTCGTGTCATCACGTCAGTGATGCCATCCAACCATCTCATCCTCTGTCATCCCCTTCTCCTCCTACCTTCAATCTTTCTCAGCATCAGAGTATTTTCCAATGAGTCAGTTCTTTGCATCAGATTGCCAAAGTATTTGCGGTTCAGCTTCATCATCAATCCTTCCGATTCAGGACTGATTTCGTTTAGGATTGACTGGTTGGATCTCCTTGCAGTCCAAGGGACTCTCAAGAGTCTTCTCCAAAACCACAGTTCAAAAGCATCAGTTCTTCAGAGAGATGTCCAGCTCACATCCATCCATACATGACTACTGGAAAAACCATAGCCTTGACTAGATGGACCTTTGTTGGTAAAGTAATGTGTCTGCTTTTTAATACACTGTCTAGGTTGGTCATAGCTTTTCTTCCAAGGAGCAAATGTCTTTTAATTTCATGGCTGCAGTCACCATCTGCAGTGATTCTGGAGCCCCCCAAAATAAAGTCTCTCATTGTTTCCATTGTTTCCCTATCTATTTGCCATGAAGTGATGGGACCAGATATTCTTAGTTTTCTGAATATCTGAGTTTGAAGCCAACATTTTCACTCTCCTCTTTCACTTTCATCAAGAGGCTCTTTATTTCTTCTTCACTTTCTGCCATAAGGGTGGTGTCATCTGCGTATCTGAGGTTATTGATATTTCTCCAGGAAATCTTGATTCCAGCTCTTGCTTCATCCAGTCCAGCATTTCGCATGATGTACTCTGCATATAAGTTAAATAAGCAGGGTGACAATATACAGCCTTGACATACTCCTTTCCCGATTTGGAACCAGTCTATTGTTCCATGTCCAGTTCTAATTGGACCTGCATACAGATGCTTCCTGACTTGCATACAGATTTCTCAGGAGACAGGTCAAGTAGTTTGTTATTTCCATCTCTTGAAGAATTTTCCAGTTTGTTGTGATCCACACTAGTCAAGGCTATTGTTTTTCCAGTAGTCATGTATGGATGTGAGAGTTGGATGGTGAAGAAAGTTGAGCACTGAAGAACTGATGCTTTTGAACTATGGTGTTGGAGAAGACTCTTGAGAGTCCCTTGGACTGCAAGAAGATCCAACCAGTCCATCCTAAAGGAGATCAGTCCTGGGTGTTCATTGGAAGGACTGATGTTGAAGCTGAAACTCCAATACTTTGGCCACCTCATGCGAAGAGTTGACTCATTGGAAAAGACCCTGATGCTGTGAAGGATTGGGGGCAGGAGGAGACGGGCACGACAGAGGATGAGATGGCTGGATGGCATCACCGACTTGATGGACATGGGTTTGGGTAGACTCCAGGAGTTGGTTTTCGACAGGGAGGCCTGGTATGCTGCTATTCGTGGTGTCTGAAGGAGTCAGACATGACTGAGTGACTGAACTGAACTGAACACAGTCAAAGGCTTTGGCATAGTCAGTAAATCAAAGATAGATGTTTTTCTGAAACTCTCTTGCTCTTTTGATGATTCAGTGAATGTTGGCAATTTGATCTCTGGTTCCTCTGCCTTTTCTAAATTCAGCTTGAACATCTGGAAGTTCACAGTTCAGGTACTGTGGAAGCCTGGCTTGGAGAATTTTGAGCATTACTTTGCTAGTGTGTGAGATGAGTGCAGTTATGTGGTAGTTTGAACATTCTTTGACATTGCCTTTCTTCGGGATTGGAATGAAAACTGACCTTTTCCAGTCCTGTGGCCACTGCTGAGTTTTCCAGATTTGCTGGCATATTGAGTGCAGCACTTTCACAGCATCATCTTTTAGAATTTGAAATAGCTCAACTGGAATTCCATCACTTTCACTAGCTTTGTTCATAGTAGTGCTTTCTAAGCCCCACTTGACTTCGAATTCCAGGATGTGTGGCTCTAGGTGAGTTGATCACACCATCGTGGTTATCTAGGGATAGGGCTCCACAGTTCCCCTTTGACCTCTTGGCTCTCCCTGACCACACCCTCCCTGCAGGCCTCTCAAGGGGACGCTGCTCTCTCCCTCAGCCCTGTGCCTGGAGGCCAGAGGGTTTATAGGCACCCTCCTTATTCCTCAGGGTTGCTTTCAGATGGTTCTTCTTCCTGAAATTCCCTCAGCTTTGAATCTCATGCTGACGAACTATTCAACCCACCATGCCCCCCACTCTTATCTATCAATCTCTGGGTTACTTCCCCTTCTTTCTTGAGGCTTTGGCTCCTGCCTCACTGTCACCCGCTCTGATGCTTAGGCCTCTCAATGCACACAGAGATAATCCTCGCAGTCCCTGGCCTTTGCATTTCATGACCGCTTCTCCAACAACCTGGCCCTCTGAGCCCCTCACTCTTGTGGTCATTCCCTGGTCCTTCTCATTACCCGTAACTGCAACCTTTCTGCTTTAGTGCGGGGCTGCCATCACACACTGTCACAGACTGGGCGGCTCAAACAACAGAAATTTAGTGTTCCATAGTTTTGGAGGCTAGAAGTCTGAGATCAGGCTGTCAGGAGTGTTGGTTCCTTCTGAGGGCTGTTGAAGGCGAATCCGTTCCCCCAGACCCGTCCTCTGGCTTTTAGTAATTTGCAGGCACACGTCGGCATTCCTTGGCTTGCAGAGACATTACTCTGATCTCTGCCATCATCACATTTCATGGGATTCTCCTTATGTCAATTTTCCACTTTTTATAAGGACATCAATCATTTTGGACTAGGGTCCACCAAATGACCCCATTTTAACTTGTAACCTCAGAAGTTACTGGGGTGTAGGACTTCAGCATTTTTTAAGGAAGGGAGGGACACAGTTCAACCCATAAAGTTTCCTGTTCTCCCATAATCTCAGTTTCATGCAACTCACCCTCTGACCATCACCTCTTTTCTTCTTAACATATTTCCAGCTCATTCCTGCTAGTACTTTATCTCCAAAACTCGCTTGATCCCACCAGGCCCTTCAGCCTACTGATTCTACCTCCCTTCATGCCTCTCTCCTTTATTGTACTCTCTTCCCTCTTTAACCAGTGCAAAGCCCACAGCCAGTTAATAGAACCACTTCCTTGTATATGTATATCGTCAATACTCTTGCCTCTCTCTCTTTGTTGCTTATTTGGCAAATTAGCAGCTCTGGCTAATCCAACTTGCTGCCTATTCTCTACCTCCAACACATTCACATTAGTAAGACTTGTTTTTAATTCCTAATCACCTCAAGCGAACCCTTTATGCCTACTACATTTCTCTAACTTATGCACTAACTTTTGAGATCCTAGGGACTTTCCTGGTGGTTCAGTGGTTAAGACTCCACGCTCCCCATGCAGGGGGCCTGGGTTCAATTCTTGGTTAGGGAACTAGATCCTGGTGCAGTCAAATAAATAAACACGTTAAAAAAATGTAGTAAGTAGGGGCTTCCCTGGTGGTCCAGTGGTTAGGACTCTGGGCTTGCAATGCAGGGGACCCAGGTTCAATCCCCGATCAGGGAAGTAAGATCCCACATGCCGCACAGCGTGGCCAATAAATAAATAAAATTAAAAAAAAAAATGTAGTAAGTAAAAAAGTCCAAAACCCCTCAGATAAAAACAAAAACAAAACTTTTGAGCTCCTAAATGATTAGTCATATTATCTTCTCCCTTCTCAAAACTCCAACAACTGTCTCGCATCCTTCCTCTTGGCTGATGACCTTGATTATTTCCTTGAGAAAACAGAAGCAATCAGAAGAGTTTTTCTTTAAGTTGACACCACCACACTCACCTACCTGCCTCTGCTCCCTCCTCCTTCCTGTACCTGTAGATGATGCTTAAGGCTACCTGGGCACTGAATACCCAACCACTTCCTGATTTCTCTCCTGCATCATCAAATGTTCTCTATCTGATCAGTCCCATAAGTACAGGAAAATGCTTTAACTTCTTCAGTCTGTAAGAAACCCTTTCTTAGAACCTGGGTGAAGCAACTTACCCATAACAATAAGCACACAGCCCCCAGATCTTGGTTTCTAGAGATGCTCTTACTCAAAGAAACCAGGGTTCCTTGGAAAAATGGTTGATTTCAGAGCTAGGTTTAAGAAAATGAATCTTGAACATGTTATGGCAGAAAGTATGTATTCAAAAAGAATGATGGAAATTTGTAAAAAACAAAACAAAAGTCAGTTTTAAGGGGGCTCCTACTGGCCAAATCATGGACAATTTGAGCACAAAAGTAGATAATGGTAATAATGGATTATAAACCATTAAATAGGAAACCATGAACCTATACTGATATAAATGCACAAATGGAAAGTTTCCTAAAAGTGAAATATTTACAGTTTCAAAGTAGCCCCCACTATGTTCTGTGCTGTTTTTCTTCATTTCCTCTGCCCTCTCAAGAGATGAAGTACCCCCAGGGCTTAGGACTCAGACCTTTCCTCTTACTCTCTTGGTGGTGATTTCATCCAGTACCTCGGCTTTAAATAGCATCCATATGCTGATGACTTACCAATTTATATCTCCAACCCAGGCTTCTTTTCTGAATTCTAGACTTCTATAACTCACTGCTTACTCCACATTTTCCACTGGATGTTGTCCAACAGACATCTCAAATTTAACACGTCCAGTATTTAACTCCTGATCTTCCCTCCCTCAGGTCTGCTCCATCTACCATCTTTTCCATATCAGTTAATAGCAAATTCTACCAGTTGTTCCAAAAACTTGGAGT